>JASANA010008898.1:0-29461 GCA_030248095.1 Ptycholaimellus sp. GST1_10
GGTTTTTACCTATAAATCGGGATATAATAAATATTTCGAAAATTCCTTTTGACAGCTTCAAGATATTACATTGGTGGACGTAACTGGCTAAAATTCAGTTAATTTCATTAAAAAACCAGTGATTTATGAATTTTTGTATTCTGAAACATAAAAAAATTGAGTTTTGGGGAAAAATCGGAAAATTACGTCAAGTAAGAAAAATAGCCTGGAGATACCACCCAGACAGACCTTCAGGTTATTTCGTTGAAAAATCGCAGAGTATGGTCCCCAGAAAGATTATATATATATATGTGCAGACAGATGGACGTAAAAATGTGGTAACTGCTTAAGCTGGCCTTGCTCATCTGCCGCTCAGGCAGGGCGCCAGAGCTCCTCTGGCCTTTGGGCACGGATGCTACGGGCCCTACGCTTTGCCTAGCATGCTTTGCATGTTAGACTATGCTCCAGGCCCTCTGCACCCATGCCCTACACCCTCCGGAGCTCTGACGCCCTGCCCTCCATGGCAGGTGGCCTGCGGCCGCGCAAAAATGACCTTCTTCAGGCGCATGAATAGTGATGTCGTCCTCATCCACCGGTTTTTCAGCCCCCTTTTTTTCTGAAATAATCGTGGTCAAATGAATGCCAAAATTCCAAACATGAAACTTTTTGACGTTGCATCGTCTGCCGATATATTGGCTTGTTTGGCTGGAATGAAATTTTTTCATCAATACCAACCAATTTTTTCATGCTAACTTTTCGCAGTGTTTTCATCGCTCAGAGTCTTTGCTTCACCTATGAAGACAAGCTTTTATGCCATGCAAAAGTAAACGCTAGGGCTGAACCTTTTGGGCGACCTCTTTTATTCAGAGTGAAAGGAGGTATGTGGCGCAGTAGCAGCGGTTTAATGTCGTCGTACTCTATGTTTCGCTTCAGCGGGACCAGAAGCTCCTGGCCCCTGAACGTGCCACAATGTATGGCGGTTTGGGTAGTTTGAGAATGCGCTCGATCCTCAAAATCCATGGTTAAAATACTGAGCAAAAAGTAGGTCGCTTAAATAGACTGTTAGCCTTATTTTTCAACTTAATTGGCACTTACCTCCTGAAAAATTACTTTGGACTTGTTTTTCTCATGCAACCTAATTTACAAGGCAATTATTAGGTTATAAAATGGGTGGGAAATTAGAGCATTAACCGCTGAAATGGACTCGCTTCTACAAGTTCGCCTGCTTTCGCCTCATGCCAGTGCATCGTTCGGAGGTTCAAGCCATAGCAGGGCTAGACCTGTTTGCTGCCCATCAATATATATAATTCCAACTAAAGGTTGGCTGAAAATCTGAAATTTTTTGCTGCTAGCAAAAGTTTTGAGGTAGTCTGGTTGTGGCCACTGATCTTCAAATCAAGCTGCCTGAAGACTGCTATGGGAGAATCGCGCCCAGGTCTGGCCTAGCAATGCAGTACTTCATTACAGTTGGCGCCGGTGTCATTGATCCTGACTATAGGGGAAATGTGTTTGTTGTTTTTGTTCAATTTTTCATCGCAGCCATTCGTGGTGCAACGTGGATGCAAAGTCGGACAGTTGGATTTGCGAAAATTTGTTCTACCGAACGCGAATCCAAGCGCCTGAGCTGGACTTCTCCAATGTAACGAGGTGATGCTGGTTTTGGTTCAACTGGGATGTGAAAAAAATACGTTCTGATCCATGCCAGCAAAAAAGAAGCAATAATTAGATGACTAGTAGCCCTATGCGGAAATCGCCATGGAGTCAACTGGATGGGAAAGCAAATGGTAAGAGATTCCTGGTCGGGACGAGTCCAACGAATGGATGCGTGGTCCCGCCTGTGCCGAAGAATGAAGAGCTCAAGCGGGTCAACCGTGTCAATCTCCTTAAAACTGCTTCTTTTCTCAAAATTTCTAAACTGAAATGTCAGAAAGTATAAAAAATAAGTTGATACTAATGGAATTGTGTATATAAAACACCAATTTCCATTAGCATGAAATGAATTTTTATATCTTGGGTCAAAAATAAATGTCAAAAAATAATATTTGCACTAGTGGAAGGAGGTAATGTGACATTACGATTAGTAAGTGGATATTTTATAATTTTCTAGGTGAAAAGAATTTGTAATAGAGGAAAAAAAGGACCGCAAAGCTTCTGGACGGGGCATCGATATTCGCCTCCTGCGTCCTTGCGACGAGCTCTGATATTAGCAGCTCGAGGCTATCCCCTCATGTACTGCTTGCCGAACAACTAAAATGCCACTGTGAGCCTTTTTTTCGGGGGAAAAACGTTATAATACCTTGACGGTGTGCGAGTGCAGGTATTTCTGTCGTCTTGATGAGGTTGTCCAGCGAAGGATTGACCGTCTGCGTTGATTTGCGGCTCGAAAAAAGGGCAAAATGAGGAAATTAGAAATGTAATTGTTTTGAGAAAAACAGCTTACAATTCGCTTCCTTTCAGAGTGTCCTTTCCGTGAAAGTGACAGATGAAATCCAATGAGCATCTCCTAGAAATAATTTGGAATTATCTAGAAAGTTAATACTAAAATATAGCCTTTGAGATCTCCTGATTGTAAGCGTAGAGATGAGTCCAGACGGGGCGCTGAACTTGCAGGAGATTTAATGAGGCCCAAGGTCCCTCCCAGTGGCCTAAATACCGGTAAATTTAGCTTTTAAATAATTCCATAAAATTAAATTACTCTCTTCCGCCGATGTAGTAATGGGTGATCTTGGTTGTGTAGCCGAGGAAGTGGCTCGCCTCCTTGATCTCCTCGGAGGATGTGAAGGTGCAGTCCAGCAGTAGCAGTCTCTTGGTTTCCACCGGCTTCCGCACGAGCGCTGGCATTGTGATTGCCGCAAGCAGAGAGTCTTTGACAGCAATCAACTCTCTCCCGAAATTGGTCTGGTGGGTGAAGATTGAGCGGAGTCTTCGCATGCTGTCCATCCCCTCCGAAAAGCCATCAATGTACACCTGCCGAAAGGCAAGTACACGAAAGATTCTGAAAAATAAAATTTTTAGAAAAAATAGAAAAAATAGAAAAATATAATAATACTGGCTGGTGCGAAGGGGTTGCGCCATGATGTGAACGTAGAAGATCCCTTCTGAAGTTATTGTCTTGGACATTGACCAGGAAGGGAGTGGGATGGATGCTTGAAGTGGACTTCGGCTGAAAACGTGTGGAAGGGGCAAATTTTTATGCCAATTTAATTTCTTAAAAAATGCTAACTCTTCCCCATGAGGAACAAAGAATTCGAAGCGGAGTGTGTTTGTGAAGGATGAAATTTTGAGATAATCCAGCTCGCACTAAATTTTTACCAAAAATTTTTTTCAGAAAAAAAATAAAAATTCAGACTTACGATTGGAAGTTGATCCTTGGGGCAGGTCATGAAGATGGTGATACCGGTGGTCGGGTTGGCCATGTTGTCGAAGGCGATGTTGGCAATCCGCAAGGGCGTGAGGCTGGTGGGGGGAATGGTGTGTGGAGGAGAATAAGTTGGAGGGGTGTTGGAAGCCTCTCCTGTGAGTAGAGATGAGACTGAAGGGAGGCTGACTGAGGAGGGTGCCTCCATCTCCTCTTCCCGAATCAGGCATGCGCTCAGAAAGGCTGGGAGGTAGGTTGAAGCTTGACAAGAGGCGGGAGGCGGGCGAACATCGCTGTCGTATCGCACCCTACCACCCATCCGCCTTTTCTTGTTCAATTTCCTCCCCCCGTCCTTTTCCCTTGTACGGGAGGACAGACTCAGCCAAATTTCCGCTAGGCCCACTCTCGTCATCGAGAGTAATAATCTCTGGAGTTGGACGAGGGTTCAAAGAGGCTGGCTGGCTGGAAGGCCCTGGTAGGAGAGGAGGGAAGGAGGTTCTTTCTAGCGCGTCAAAATAGCCCTGGAAATTGCTACTAGCCTGCTGGAAGCGGCCTTCTATCCAAGGCTCTTGTTGTGGGGTAGTAAGGGGAAGTTGAAGCGGTTGAGGGCCAGTGACAGGTGTGCCCGAAAGTGCGGCAATTGCCTGCCTACCGTCCTGGAGAGCCCCCTGTCCAAGCTGACCTGGCGAGAAAGGTTGAAAGAGGCTGGAAGCTGAGGGGGAAAATGGGAGTGTGTGGCGAGGAGAGGGCTGAGGAGTGTTGAGTGGGGTGAAAGCGGGATAAATAGCTATAGGTGTGAGTGGAGGAGGGAGGGGTGTTTGGAGAGGTGTGGAGGGGGCTGGGAATTCGGCATTGCCTCTCCCGGGCCATCTTCAACCGCTCATAGAGCAGACATAAATCAAACAAAAGTGCTTACCTGGATTGTGGAATAGGCGTAAAGCCACTTGAGGGAGTTTGCGGTTGTCCAAAGGGGTTGAGGATGAAGTCTCTGTCCCAGGGAGAGTTGGGGTCCATGCCCCTTTCCCAAACCCTTTCCCTTTCCACGCTTAGTGATACTACGCGTTCAGCCGTAAGGGATAAAATAGAGTAAATCATTCAATGCGCCATAATTGAGACTGATGGTAAATTTCCGAAAAACCTGCTCTTACTACACAGCGTACGCTAAATGTCTATTTCCCCCACCATGCTACGAAATTCGTAGCGTGGTGGGGGAAATAGGGCAATTACTTTCTGCCCTAGTGAATGAGGTGTTGCGAAAAATTGCAAGGGGAAAACCTGAGCTGATTGTTGGCCTATAAAACCAGCTGGTAGAAGGGGGGCTTTTACCAGCCAGTTGCAGAAATGCCCTCCTCTTCCTCATCCTCCTCCTCTTCCACCTCCACCGCTCCCTCTACCAAGTCCCCAGCCAGCTGTGGTGCGTCAGAGTGTGATGGCTATGCGCGCTCTTCGCTCGAAAAGTTTTTTCCCAAGCTAGCAAACTAAAACGGATGATAGCTCATAGGTATGTTTTAGGATGTATGCGTCGTGGCTAGATCTTTCGGTGCAAACGCTGGAAGCTCAGAAAAGTCTGGTTTGGGGGATGGTTCTTGAGAACTTTCGCTTGCGCAACAGAGTGAATCAGCTCGAAAACTTTCTCCCACCTGAAGCTGCCCAATTTCTGGTTTTTTGAAGCAGTTTTTTTCATGAAGAAAGTGGGAGATTAATTAGGAAGTGGAGACCTCTGCCGAGACTGAGACTAGGGTGGTCTCAAAGGTGCTGAAGAAGAAGAGGAAGAAGAAGAAATTCCACTACCCTCCAACCTCCGACTCTTCTTTTTCAACTGATGGGCCTGAAAGACACCCGACTCTCAAGTCTTCTTCCTCTTCTTCTTCCGAAGCTGTCACGGCGGAGTGTAGCAGTGCTCAAGGCAGAGATGCGGCCGAAAAACTGGCTAGCTCTTTCAGGGAAGTTTTTTTAGTCATTTTCCTGGATTTTTTAGGCCATCGTCAGAAGCGGGCGCTACAAAGGCCTTGTTGGACGCGTGATAGGGGCAAGCTCAGGCGATCGCATAGTTTTAGAGGATATTTGTGATGGCATGAGTACCTGTCGTGTTGCAAAAGATCATGTTTTATTTGCATAGATGCTAAGCCGCTTTCTTTCCTGTCAGAAGCAGTTTAAAAATTCTTCCTCCCAAACTTCCATCCCAATCGAATTTTTAGAGGTAAGAATTAATTAGATATATTCACTTAATTTTGAGTTAAAATTTTCCAGGTCAGCGACATCGAAATTGAACCAAGCAAAGTAAGATATTTAATGTAATTTCTAAAATGGACATAAATATTTTTAGGTGGGAGATGATAATGAAAAAATTGCACTTGAAGCTAAAATTGTGGAGCTCGAACGTGAACTGGCTAAATTCAGATTTGCATATATTTTACTCCGTAAAAGAAGGTGCTGCTGCGAAGAAGTAGTGCCTCGTCTTTATTCACGCCTTCGACTATTGTATTCATTTAAAAACATGGTTATAAATTTTATAAAAAAAATATGAATGAAATCATGATAATTTTAGAGTTCGAAATTAGTTGAAAGTATGGATTTATTTTCACGTGATGATCCAGTTCCAGCAAAAGTGCGAGCAGAGCCACTAGTAAATTCGACATATAAAGTTGATAATTCATCATAAATTCAAAAACTAATGTTTGAAAAAATTGAAAGGCTTTTCTGCAAGCAATGGAGACGTGGAAATGGGAGTCAAGAGCCGAGGCTGAAAAAGATGAAATTCTGAACAGTGTCGCTTGGTATAGTAGAGTTGTGAATATTCCCCGTGAAGATCCGATCCCTTTCCATCGTCGTCCTACAAATTCGCTTGTTCTTCGGCCAAAATAAAATGTCTTCTCGTTAAAAATAACTATGAAAGCAAAAAAGCTGAATGTTAGCTTTGGGAGATTTTTAATGCTGGAAGGAGGAGCAGAAAAGTGCAATAAGGGATGTAGGCCCACTGAGTGAGGGCATTCGGAATTTCGGGCGCGGATGGCACCCGGGTGAATGGGAGGAGCCTGTAAACAGGGCCCGCTCACAGAGCGAGTGCGCTGTGAGCAGGCCTTCTGCAAAATGCCGCCTGTCTAATCCCCCCTCTCCCGCATCAAAAACGCCGAGTAGTACTAGGGCAGAAATAAATAGCCTGCCAAGTTCAGCAAGAAATATAATAGCGAAAACGCTTGTCTGCATGCTCTTTGGAGCAGTGGGGGAAAGCATTAAATGCTCAACTTAGAGCGTAGGTATCAAAAGCGAATTACTGCGTCCAACCAGAAAATACTATTTTCACCCGTGTATACTGGGGGGCTATGTAGTCCAGTGGTAGGATCATCTCCAACGGCTGTTTCCTCATCTCCGAATCATACAGGTCCCTCCACTTCCTCAGCACCCTCAAACAGCTCATCAGTCAGTTGCTCCCACTCCTCCCACTTCTTCCACTTCTCCTTCTCTTTTGCTGTGGGGGGTGCCATATCCATCTTCCTTCATCTTGGGGATGAGGCACTCAATGGGCCTTCAGCAGCGTCATCCTTCTTGGTGTTGTTGATGCGCAAGGCCCCTCCTTTGTGTGAGAGTAGAGTTCCCATGGGAAGACAGTTCATCGACTCTTTGGTGTATGGAAAGTTGTCCTTGGGTGGATAGGTAGAGAAGGTTGTGGACAATTGAGGAATGCGCACCCAAGACCCCATCACGTTGCCTAGGAAGCTGTCAATTTAACGAACAGGACAGTACATGAGGATAGGTGTGTCATTCCAAACGATGCTGTACTGGGGCTGGACACAGCTCTCATTCTCTATCTGGCATCCTTTGAGAGAGCCAAGGTTTGAGGTGAGAGCCTGGTGTCCCGCGTACACTGTCCCCTTGAGGAGGTAGAGGTTGATGGTCTTGTAGATGTAGGTGGCAAAACAGCAGTGCTGCTTATAGTGCAGGGATTGATTGGTGGAACAGAGACTCGTCCATCCGCACCAGCTTCAGTCCCCTGAACTTTTGTTTCATCCAAGCTCTGTTGCACTTGTCTGCTGGTACATTTAGTTTCTCGATGGGATTGGATAGGCCCCAGTTGAGGAAGGAAGTGAGGCCATCCCATCGTGTGTTGGTGGTGGTGATTTCCAAAATACACTTTGCGGCAGGCACACTAGGTCCTTCTGTAGCTGGAAGCCACAGATCCACGTTGTGGTAGGAACGCTCTGCTTGCTTTCCATAGATGGAACAGTCTCTCATTTGCTCTAGGAGAAGGAATGGTCAACCTCCTCCACTGTGTCTGTGACAAAGCTGGAACTTTACGTTCTTTGGTGGTGGCGCCAACTGATCCTTCTGATGCTTTGTTCCATGGAGAAGAGTGTGGCTGGCTTCCTGGGCTGAGAGGAAGGTAGTGGTGTCAAGGTTGGCGGCAGCCTGGGAAATAGGCCTGGTCGCAACTGGAGTGAACAGGCATAGGGCTAATAGCATCATGGCTGTTGCAGTCCCTCCTCCCCCTCCGTGCCCTTGGCTGACTCCTTGTGGTCGTTCCATCAGTGAGAGGTGAGGGCTGCTATTCTTCACTTCCCTCTTCCTCTCCACTCGCCTTTGTTTGGCTCTGGCCTTGCTCTTCCATCTCTTCATGCACCACCACTCCTGTTCTTGCTCTTCCACTGTCATTGGGACTTCCTTGAACTCGTATCGCGAATGGGTGGGCATGAACAAATGCTCCATCATTCTGAGCGTACTGATCCTGTCAGGAAACTTCCTTCCTCGCCATCTTCTCACTTCCTCCTTCAGGAGTGTAGGACAAAGAGCCTGCTTCTCCACAATCCCGGAACATTTTTTGATGAACTCAATCATGAAGGGGAAGTCTACGTGACTCAAGAACTTAGTGATGTGGACGATGTCCCTTTTGGTCATCGGCGCTAGATCTGTATGCCCCAGGAAGTAGTAGGTCGACCAGTCCAGCTTGAGGTGCTTGAGCTTTGGTGGGGGCAGTCCCGGTAGGGTCCTCTCCTCTGGCGGAAGTTCTTCTTGCTTCCTGACTAAGCAGAAGGTGCTCCATGCTGACTGGTCAAGCAGAAGGTGGGTGACCATCTCCAATTGTGAAAGGACATAGAGGTGGTATGGGGAGTGAACAAAGGTTCCCAAGAAGTTCAGGAAGGAGAGGTGTATGAGGGTTTGGAACTTCTTCAGTCATGTCGCTCAGGCTTCATTTCCTTCAACCTCCAACTCCCCAGTGTAGTGGAGCTTGGTGATAGTCCCCGGTAGGTCCTCCAGTCCTTCAGTAGTTGCTGCGGTGAGGTTGGGTGCTAGTTCCGTGAGTCCCGCAAACTCTCTATCCACCCATAGGTTCTTCAACTCTTGCAACATCCTCATCCCCATTGGTAGCTTCTTTGTGGTGTTTCAGGAGAGAGCCCAAGTGCCGCGAGTGTTTAGGCATAGGCTCTCTACCTGACTCGGTAGGCTGTCCCAAAATTTACTGGGTCCACTCTCTACGTTCCATGTTGCATGCTCAAAGTGGACTCTGGGAAGACATAGCATACACAAGTTTGGTGTCATTCTTTGCAGATAGGGCATCCTTATCACTGAGAAGCAGTTGAAGCTGAGAGTTTGGAGTTGAGGCAGCAGTTCTGTCCAGTGCGTTTCCAGTCAAAACCTCCTGCACTCTGAGGCTCCAAGATGGAGGGTGCGTAGTTGTTGGAGTCCACTCAGGGCGGCCCAGCTCTTGGCAGAGAAGCTCCGCAGCCCATATAGTTGCAGTGTCTTCAGGCCCGTGGCCAGTCAAGTTACTTCTTGTACTGGTGGTGTGAATCTGATTGTCAGGTTCTTGATCTCTGGTTTCTCCAGGCTTTCCATGGAGCCCTCCCACATCAGCACTGTTGTAACTCAATCAGACAGTGCGTCCCATATGTCAGCGGTCATGCATTGCAGTTGGACTGAGTGTAGCCATTTGCTGTGCTGACAGCAGTGAAGGATGGTTTTCAGGTAGGTTCCGTTGGGGTCTGTCTGGATGGATTCAGCTGAGTGGAATCCCTTGAACACCCTCAGTTGTTGGGTTTGGGCACCAGAGATAAGGAAGTTGGGGTTGATAGGCATGCTGAAGTGAGCAATGGGAAGGACGAATCCGGGGACCATCTTGTCATCATCGCTCCTCCATGGTAGATGGATCTTATTCTTCCGTCGGCAGGGCAGGTAGTGTCCAGGTTCCCAATCGCCAAGGACTTCCACCATGTTCTTCAAGCAGCATGGCCTCCACAAGGCATTGCAGGCCAGGAGTGTTCAAAGATGCGGTTCCAGCACAGCAATCATCCAGTCCTCTTGCATCTCTTCTTCCATCAGCGTCTCCTCCTCATCACCACCCAGACTGGACCTGCATTAATGGCGATGGCTTCCATCCCTTTGTTCAAGTCAGCCTCCCTTTCCTCATCCACTTCCTTCTGTCCTTCCACCCCCAACATCAGAACTTGTTGTCTCCTCGTGCTGGGGGCCAGAGTTCTGGATGGAATGAAGGAATTGGACAGTTGGCATGATGGTGAGGGATGAAGAGAGTGGAGCCAAAGATGCTCTTGGACTTGGTCTTCCATTGTGTAGCCGAGCCTTCTCAGGTCTGTCTCCAAGGCTCGGATCCAATCTTGCAATCCGTGGTGATGTGCCAGCGGATCAGTAGTACTCCTGAGTACCTCCTGTAGTTGCATGTGAGTGAGGGGGAAGTCAGAGGACTTCCTCAAGGCATGGTTGGGTTGGTGTTGTTCCCTCGACTGCTCCTCCTTGCTCTCACTTCCTGGTTCTCCAGTCCCATTTGTCAAGATGACTGGCCTTGCCTGATTTTACGTTCCCTACAAGGAAGCTTCCCTGGGGGCTGGGGAAGATAGCAAACCCTGGTTGGAGTTGAATGCTCCAGGGCACAGCATTGGCTAGGACGAATGCATTCATGTCTTGCCTGAAGAGTATATCCACTTCCATCAGGTCTTCCTCATTGCATGGCAGCATGTTCAGTAAATCTGGATGTCTGTTTTGGATTTGATCCCACTCATCCTCCATGAAGGGAGCCTCGAGGGTGAGTGGAGGGCGGACCTCTCCTTTAGGAACCCAGACATCCAGACTGAATTCAAAGCCGCTGGGCATGCGGACGTTCAGATGCACCTTCTTCATCCACATCTGATGCCACTCCTTGTGTCCAAAGACTCCAGTGTTGATCTCATGTTTGTCCAGTGTCTCTAGTCCTAGTAGCTTCACTATGCTGTTGGACTCAGCCGTCATCTGGGAACCAGAGTCCAGGATGCAAACAATGTCTGCTGCCACTTACCAGTTCTCAGAGTGGAGTTGGGCTGGAAAGGTAAGCATGGTGGGTCTGGGGTTGGGGTGTCCTACTCCTGATGCCACCAGGCTGGTCGGCTTTCTTTCTTTGTGCCTTTTCCTGGTCAATCCTTCTCTGCAGGAGCCTCCCTCGCTGGACCTTGGTCTAGGAAGTGGTGTTGCTGGCTGTTGCAGTAGTGGAGGGGAGGCGGAGGATCGGTTCCTTCTCTCATCTCCTCTGCTATTTGGTCTGGACCGATTGTTTGCTTGGCTTGTGTTTCTGCTGTTATCCCTTGACCTTCTCATCTCTGGTCTGCAATTGGGAGATGAGGTCCCCACTCGTAAGTGTTGCAAGCCAATGGTGAGCAACTCAGGCATCCTGCTCTGTTCCCAGGTTCTCATTCTCCACTGCGGCCGTGGGTTGGCATGTAGCAAGCTGGGCTGCATGACTGCCTGCTGTGTGGGCTCCTACTAGTGTTCCATTGGGTACTGTCTTCCTGCCGGCGGCGGGAAAGGAAACATTCTTGATGTTTATCTGGGAATGCGTCATAGCAGATGGCAGAATGATGGTGCAGCTGACAGCAGAACTGACAGTTGTACTGTGATCTGCAGCTGCTCGCATTGTGGCCTTCAGTGAGGCACTTGTAGCAGCGTCTGAACTTAGCTGCTTGATCCTTTCTTTGTTTGGCGGTGGTGAAACGATGGCAGTTGATTGGTTTGTGGTCACCAGAACAGAAGGCTCATGCCTGGTCTTGGTATGGTGATGGTGTTGGGGTAGCAAGTGTAGCCATTTCCTTCTCTACACCAGCAGACAGGATGTTGGAGTGGGGTTTGGTTGAGCATGAGTGTTCTTGTGAGGTGGGTCGGCTCTCAACCCATCCTACCCACATCACTTTTCTTGAGTGTAATAGTCAGGCTTATTCCTCAAGTAGAGGGATGGGGTGGTTGATGCTGATGGAGTGGAGCTTGTGGATGCAGCAGTTATATATGCTGGAGGGTAGCTTGCTCATTACTCCCTGCGTCAGGTGGAGCAGTTTCTCTTCTGGCTGTTGGCACTGGACACGGAGGAAGTAGAAGCTGGACCTGAGTTGATCGATGAAGCTGTCCAGGTTGTGGTCTGACTCTGAGGGCAGTTGTATGATGTCCTTCTTGGCTTGTTGGATGAGGAGAGTGGGGTTCTTGTAATCTCGAGTCAACAAGGTGAGGATGACGTCAAAGTTGCCTGGGTCCACTAGATACCTCTGCACCTTCTTAAGTGGTTCTCCTTCCAAGCACAGTCCCAGAATTTGAATTTGCCGGTGGGGGTTGTTGGTCAGACAGTGGATGAGATTGAGGAAGGAAAACTTCCAGGTGGGGAAGTCTAGAGGATCTCCCTTGAATCAAGGATACTCCATTGGCAGAAGCGTTTGTCTCAGTTGTTCTCTCTCCTCCTGGAGGAGCAGGTTGTGGAGGACTTGCTGGCACTATTGCAACGACACCATTTCCACTCAGTGCATCGTAGTGTTCAAACCCCAGTTGCCAGCCTGAGCTTGCATGGGTTGCCAGGGAGGCAGCTGGGGAGAATAGTACTGTTGTGGTTTTGGTGGGGCTGGAGGGGGCTGAGGGGGGGCTTGTACGCCACTCAGATCTATTCCGGTGCCCGCTGTGGCGCTCCATCTTGCCACACTGGTTGGGGTGGGATGTAGTGATGGGGAAGAGGTCTGGCAAAACCACTCATTCCTTCTCCTCCATGTTGTCCTCCATGTGAAGCTTGTCTCAGTTGGAAGTGCGTCGGTTGTGCTGGAGGGTGATGGGCCATTCCTGTCACTGGCCCTGGGTAGTGTTGGATTCCGTGTCCCATTCCAGGACCCACCTCCAACATTGATGGGCATGCTGGGGAGGCCATCGGAGGTTGGGGAGGCAGTGGTTGTGCCAGTCTCTGTGGCGGGGGAAGTGGGTTTCCTTCCGGATGAGGATGTAGCTGCTCTCTTTCTTGCTCATCTTCCGCTGGGGGTCCCAGGGGAGCTGGTGGAAGGAACAATGGTGGGGGAGGATGGGTTGTCTGTACCCAGGTGGCTACTGGGGCCATGGGATTGCCGTCAAAATGGTAGTGGTATGCTTGTCCTTGGGGAGGTTGGTCTCAGGGAGGCGATTCCTCCTGTGCTGGGTGATAGACATTTGCCTCTACTGTTCCTCTTCCTCTTCCCGGTGTCTGGTTTGGTTGGTCTGATGTGTTCCGTGGTTCTGGGCATTCTGGACGTATTAGCACATGGAGTTGTCATCCGGGTTTCTTCATTTGCTGCCATTGGCTCCATCCCGGTGGAGCAGAATGTGAGCAAGAAGTTGGGGTTCTCACCAGTGTTTTCTCAGGCTCTGCTGGTGGCTGTGGAAATTCGGGTGTTCAGCTCCAGGGTGTTCCATTGTTCCTATCCTCCTCGAATGAATTTGAGGATGGGTTGGGTCTCATACGGCATTGGACGGAGCGGTGTCCTGGTCCTCCGCATAAATGGGGTTGGGGAAGACCAGGCTGCCCGGAGTGGCAATGGTGACCACATTGGATGGTTGAAGTTGAAGGGATTTGGCTCTGGTTGTGCATGGGTCTCTCGTAGGGTACTGCATAATCATCCCAGGGCAGGCCACAATGGGGTGCATGGTCATGGAGCCTTGGTGGATGGAGGATTGACAGTGCCGGGATTGTGCAGTGTAGGTGCTATCGTCGATGGGTCTAGGTGTGTCTAGGTTGAGCATGGCCGCAGTTGCCGGTTTGAGGTGAGCCATGGCTGCTTTGTCTGCTAGATTTATAATTTCTTGTCAACAATGCAGAAGTTTGAGCCACAGTTTTTCGAGTGCCAGTAGGTCCAGATGTGTTTGGGTTTGGGCTATGCACTCTGAAAGCCAGGTCACATTGCGATAGAGGTGGAGATGCGGTGTGGCATCATTAGTCTGTGGTTCCATCTTGTTCCTATTGTCTGGTGACATCTTGATTGTGGTGGTGCCATTCAGTCGCCATGGCCTGGTCATGAGGGATTGGTCCGGTGAAGCAAGTGTTCCATTGGAAGGTCTCTGTGGAGTTGTCCAGGTGGCAGTTAATGGGGATGAAGGGCGGTGGTGCTTGGTCATTGTGGAGTTTGAGAAGGTTGCACATCTCGCTGTAAAGGGCATCCGCGAGCAGCGCTGCCATGTTCTTGGGGTGGAATACGCCTTGGAGGAACAGTTGCTCCACAACGTTGAGTGGAGAGGGGTCGTCCACTAGGCAGCATCCTGGGCAGTTGTAAGTGGCCGTGCTGGTGTTGAGGTGCTTTTGGCAGAGCGTCAGCGCCAATTTGGGCTCTTCTGGTCCTAGGAGTTGATCCAGGTTGCCGCAGGAGCAGCAGAAACAGTAGTGTTGCTGGCACTTGGTGCAGTTAAAATTCTTGAGGATGTCAAACGTGTTCTGACAGTTGGAACAACGGAAGGCTGAGTGAGCTGCCATGACGGTGGTTTGTCAGTGTTTGTTCTTTCAGAAGAATAGGCTTGGCAATGCTGTCAGCTGTCAATTCTTTTGGCTACAATAGGCCCTTTAGCCTTAGGTTGTTTAGACAAGATGTGAACGCCATGCGGATAAGTCTGATTGGAGAAAGGAAGGGGTGGGGCAGCAGTGTGCTGAGTGGCGTCAATTGTTGCGCAGACTCAAGACTCTCATCGATTAGGATCTTTCCAGAAGTTTGCAAAGCAATCATGTGACACTCTCTAGGGCATTTTCCTTGTCTCCTACCCCTCCCACGTTGCATGTTGTCTGGTGATGCCAACTGAGTTGCATTTCTCCTCTATTCCCGCTGTTTCTCTGCAAACAATGACGTCACAAGGGGAATGATAGGGCAGTGTGGTTGATGGGTAGAAACATCAGATTTGTGGAGATGTAATGGATGCAATAAGAAGCTATCATAGTCGCTTGGAAAGGCTCCCCTGAGTTCCTTTGCTGGCGCATGACGCTCCGTACGCGGCGTTTATGGCCATGTGTCTTGTGCCACCACGTGTTGAACCTCCACATGAGCAAGTGGATGAGGACGGTGTTCCTCAAGACTCTGGATGCTGCAATCGGTCTGACCTCCCCAGGGTCTCCAGCATTCTGTCCACATCTGGCAGTCTGTTGACGATGGCTGCCAGGGACTGGACTTGCTTGTAGGTATCTTATAGTGCGGGGCTCATCTGGTGCAGCTTTCTGAGGCTCTTGAAGGTGGCGTAGAGCTTGTTGGCCTGTTTGTGACTGATCATGTAGCTGTTGCTTTGGGCCGGGACAGCCTTCTCCTTCTTGGCTTCAGCCTTTGACAATTGCCTCTGGAGCTCCTTGCAGGTCTTCTCCAGCGTCTTCACTCTCACCTGTAGCTCATTTTCCGCTTTTGTGGGTGTAGGGGACCTGGTGCCATGGTTTGGCGACAGTTGGCAATTACTGGGAGACCGCTGGTCATGTTGAGGAGACCCTTGGAGATCCTTCTGCCTGGTCCTTGCCTCCCCTGAGGAAGTCAAGGAAGTCGTGGCCTCCTTGTATGGGCCTGGAGTGTCCTTTGCTCTCCGAGGCTGCATGCTTGCTAGAGGAGTGCAATTGCTGCCTCCCCGGTTCCAACTCTGAACTGCATCCTCCTTCCTTCTCCTCCTTGCCTACCTCCTCTCCTTCCTCTCCCTCCTCCTCCTGGTGTGGTGTAGTGTCAATGTCATCTCCTGTCAGCTGCAGGGGAGTATTGGCTGACATATTTCTTGGGGAGAAATATGGCTGGGGCTGATGCAGAGGGCTGGAGGTTGTTGACGATGGGCTGCTGGAGCGCGTATGCCAACAGCGGGGGCAGTGGAGGGTTGCTGTAGGGCTAGAGCTGGGCCTCAGAGCTAGACTCAGTGGGGAGTCTGGGGCTGGGTCTGAGGTGAGATGGGCTGATGAGGGGGCTTGGTAGAGAGAGTGACTGAGGCTGGAGGAGTAGCTGGCTGGGTACCTCTGATCCTCCCCCCACACTGGGGGCGGAGCCATAGTGGAGGGAAGGTGGTGATAGTGTGGAGAAGCTGGGGAAGGATTTTCAAGCTCTTGTGTGTGGAGGCCAAAGCAGGCTAGGCATAGGCCTGTCTCTCTGGAGTGCTAGTGGAAAAACTTTGGCTTCATTTATCACCATTAGGCATCTAAAGAAGCTCCCATTGCTTGATCAGCCTGTGCATGTGGAAGAAGGGTGTGTAAAGCTGACGAATAGGGCAATTAAACAGAGAGATGGGGATTGTTAAACAATCCTGGTGCTGAGGCAGTGGGGTGATTAGAGCTGACAAATGGGTGCCAGTGTTTGTGGAGGCCGCTTTTTGTGAGGAGCCCAAAAAGGCAGGGGTGGTGGCAGTGTGGAGTCATTAGTTGTCCGTGATTAGCTGCTCCTTGGAGGCCACTTTTTCTGGAGGGGGGGGGGGGGCAAAAATTGGGTGTGGTGGCAGGGCAGGTCATTAATTGCCCACAGTTTGGCACTCCTTGGAGGCCGCTTTTTTGCAGCTTGTGCCAAAAAACGTAGGCTTGCAAAGGGAGGGGCAATAAGTCTACCCTCTCTTTATGCCGCCCTTCTTGCAAAGACTGGGGGAGCAGGTTCCTGATAGTAGAGGCAGGGGGGTTTGTAGGGGAGTGTGTGTGGCGCTGAAGAGCAGAGTGTACAGTGAGGGGGTGCAGGCGGGGGGGGGGGGTTCTGCAGGGTGCCAAATAGTAGGTAGGAGGGATGGGCAGGCGGTGAAGTGAGAAGAAGATTGAAGCTTGCAGATTTTGAGGCCAAGCTGCCACCATGCACCTTACACACTGTCGAAACAGTTGTAATATGCTGCACCAAACAGATCTCTAATAGTCTATTCCTTGAAGCAGCCATTTGTAGGCTGTCAAAGCAGACGCCTGGTAGTATGTGCTTGTTGGATCAGCCTCCTGGTTGGCTGCAAAGCAAACTCCAAGTAGTCTGCTTGTGTTCAAATCAACCGCCTGTTTGGCTGTGAAGCAGGCTCAAAGTAGCCTGCACTCTTCTGGTCAGCCGCCTGTTTGGCCACAAAGCAGACTCAAAGTAGCCTGTGTTTTCTTAGTCGGCTGCCTGTTTGGCTGCAAAGCAGACTCCAAGTAGCCTGCGCTCGTCCAGTCCGCCGCCTGTTTGGCTGCAAAGTGGACTCCTAGTGGTCCACACTGACGAATCAGCCACATAGTTGGCTGCAAAGCAGGCTTGAAGTAGCCTGCGCTCATCCAGTCATCCACCTGTTTGGCTGCAAAGCGGACTCCTAGTGGTCCGCACTGATGAATCAGCCACCTAGTTGGATGCAAAGCAGACTTGAAGTAGCCTGCGCTCGTCCAGTCAGCCGCCTCTTCTGCTGCAAAGCAGACTCCTAGTGTTCCAAACTGACGAATCAGCCACCTAGTTGGCTTCAAAGCAGACTCCAGGTAGTCTGCGTTTGTTGAATCAGCCACCTGGTTGGCTTCAACGGGTGCTGAGGGTTTATTGTTCCGTTCTCCTTCCCATATTGATAACCAGCCACCTGGTAGTCTGGGCGCATTCCTGGCCACCTAGTAGGCCTGCGCTGGCACAAATTCTGTGCTTGTCAGCACAGAGTTCCATAGAACAAATTTGCTCTCCTCTGCATCCTCCTTCCATCCGTCGATGGCTCAAGGTGGCAAAAGGCATACTAGGCCATTGCAGAGTAATTAATGGGCAGCTGTGCCTCTGAAGAGAGAAGGAATGAGGGGGCTTTTGAAGGCGTCCTCACATGACAGCAGCTCCCATGTCTGCCATCCCTGCAGTAGAATCCTGCTGGCTCTCCCGCTTCCTCAGCAAGGCGGGCAGAGTGCAGCAGGGTGTGCCTTTGCAACCTTCCTGCCTCCCCCCCCATAAGGGCAACAGAGAAGAGGAGCAATAAGGCCGAGTACTTTGACGCCCACTGGCTCCTATTAGCTCTTAAGTGGGGCTTTCCGCAGGCATCTGGGGTTGTGATTCAATCTGCAGTCAGAGTCCACAGAGGAAGGCTGCTGTGAAAGAAGTGCAAGGGACAGGTGCGGCGTCATTGCCATTTTCAGGTCTGCAGTTGGAGTCCACAGAGAAAGGCTGCTAGAGATGAAAACCTGAACTCTGAGCCTGTTCAGGTCATTGGCAACCATCGAAGAGTAGAGGCCAATTCTGAATCAGTTTTGTCGATTGTCTTCCAGTTTCTTGTTCAAAGATTCAGTGGCCAATTCTGAATCGGGCTGGTCTTTTCTCCAGCAATGCTTGAAAGTTTACGAATCCAAAAGGATTTTGTAAATGGCATTGGCTGGCGAAAATTGCAGCAGGCAGCAGTGAGTTTTGAAAATTGACAGGAGCCAATTTTTGAACTCTAGCAGCAAAGATGAAGATTCCACTGGTTGGCTGGCAGCTGCAGGGAATTTCAGAATCTGTTCAAGGATAATGAAATTGCCATCAACGGTGCTTGTGTAGACTGCATGAAAAAAAACTTTGCAGTTAATTTTCTATGCCCGAGCAGCAAAGTCGTCTCTTGTCTTGAGCGCCAACGTAGAATGATTTCGCAAAATCTGCAAGAATAGAGTGAAATCATTGGAGACATGCTTGTTTTGAAAAGGAACTTTTCAGTTCATTTTCAGTCCTGTTGCAGCCAAGTACGGTGGCAATGATGTTGATTGATGTCATCGATGACATTGATTGATGTAGAGAGTTTTGCAATGTCCATTCAAGGATAGCATGAAACTCGGAGCTGCAGTGTTGCTGGTGAAGAGTGGATATTGAAAATAGACTCAAAGTCAATTTTCAATTCCTTGCAGTGTAGTCGCAGATGTTGTTGAATTGAAATTCACAAAGCTGGCCATGGCTGAGTGAAGTTCTGTTGCTGCAGGTGAGCTTGACTGGCAGCGAAGCAAAAGGCAGTTAATTGCAGGCTGTTTTTGGTTTGCTGTCCTGTCATGGTAGATCGGTGACTTGAGCAGTTTGACTTGAACACCGTCATTAGAAGGTGGCAAGATCAAAGGCTGAAGTTGTAGAAGAGGCACAGTGGGCAGAAATTGGGCTGGGCATTGTAGTGGGCTTGGTAGAGGTGGTAGATAGGAGGGTACAGCTTAGCAAACGAAGCTCTTTGTGCCAAATGCTGTGGTGTATTACAGCAGTAACGTAGAGAGATTCTTTTTAGTTGCAAGTCACCGAGCAGGGAAAGGTAGGGACAACAGGAGGGGGTTATAGACAATACTGAGCTGAACTCTCTTCTGCCAGCACCATCGACTCAAGGTCAACAAAACCGGCTAGCAATACACCACAGTAGAAAAGAAAACGGATGGAATGGTGATGTCGATGGCGGACAAGGTGTACATCATCATGAATGCCAACAGCTTCATGCTGAAGCTCAGCTCCCATCACATCTAACGCATCGAACAGCCCACCCTCCTAACAGCAGATTTGTTACAGACTGCCCTGTCTCCTCCACCCTCAAAATGGAGTGGGATAGTGCAGCGTTTGGTAGCAGTTCATTGGGTTCTGGCTTTTCAACTAGGACCCCAGCAATCGACCTCACCAACAGCAGCTTAGGCTGCCGCTTCTGCGCCAACTCAACAGCAGCCTTCTCTCCAGCCAAGATGAAAGGAGTGCATGCTTTTTTTCTTGTTTTGGCTTTTGATCAGCAGCTGGAGATGACAGGCATGAGCACTCGAGTTTGACTTTCCTGCACCTGCAGGCTGGCACTGCTGCCAACCTGCCCCAGCTAGTACTCTTGGCTTCAGTTTTGGCAATTGAAGCTGTGATCGGCACTAGAAATCTTTCAGTGTCTTTTCGCTTCCAGGGCTGTTTTTGAACTGGGCCTTTGGCTTGTCTGCTGCAAGAGGTAGCATTTGGATCCGTATGAGCGCCTTCCCTTGCTCGGCAGGGGGGCCTCCTGTACCGCTTTTTCTGTGTACTCTCATGGTTGGTCATAATAAACTGGAGTAGCAAGTGGAGCCTTAAAATTAGGAAATTCTCCTGGTGGCCTGAAAGAGGGCCGAGAGGGGGGAGGAAGTAGTCGGGGCTGGAGGAGGAGTGGATCTCCATCCTCGTCTCAATGGCCAGCGTCTCCGGACAGTGCCTCTAGGCCTTCCTCTCCATTGCATCATTTCCAATGGCACCTATTTCAAAAGTCCTGCTGGCCAACTCCAAGGCCAAGTGCGGGAAGCGGTGCCGGGGAGGGGCGGATGGGAAGCACTCCAAGCTCCGCATCACCTGCGGCAACTGCAACTCCCACTTCTGCCTCGCCTTCATGGACTCCATCTTCGACCGGCCCGGCTCGGCGACGCCGGGGCTCTGGGACAAGCTCAGCCAGCTGACCAGCAGCGGCTCCAAGGCCTCCAATTTCTGGATGCAGTGCCCGGAGTGCAAGGACATGGCCAGGGCGGGGGCAGCGCCGCACTCAATGGTCGAGCAGATGCTGGATGAGCAGGTCGTGGACCCGGAGGGGGAGCCCATCGTCTACACCTACCTGGAGCAAGAGGACAAGGCTCTGCCGGGGCAGTGGCTGGGGATCCAGGGTTGGCGGAGGTCATGCGGCTAATGCAACAGCAGATGCAGATGATGCGGGAAGAGAGCCGGGAAGCCAGGGAGGAAGCTCGGCAGCGTGAGGAGTGCTTGGAGGCTCAGCTCCTGGCAGCCCAGCAGGGCAACAGGGGCCGGGGCAGGGGCGGAGACCAGCCGGCGCCAGGCAAGACGCCGATGGCTCTGCCAAAGCTCACGCACGACTTCCTGGTCTTTGATGGGACCAACGTCGGCGCCTACGCCCACTTCAGAAGCTGGGCCAAGCACAGGCTGGAGGACAACTGCAAGCTGAGGGAGGCGGACAAGTTTGCCTGGCTCCGGAACAACCTGGACAGCCGCGCCAAGGCCAATATTGAGCCTCTCGACCAGCACGCTGCCGACTCCTTCAAGGAGGCCCTTCGCATTCTTGATGAGAATTATGACAGGGCGGAGCAGGTGAAGACAGCACTGTTCCAAGAGCTGGCTGTGCTGCCGGTCGTGGTGGAGGGGGACTTGGATGGTCTTGAGGAGTTCAGCGACTCCTACCACCTCATCATGGCCCGCCTCAGCAGCCTGGGCATCAAGGAGACCGCCCTGGACACCCACACCTGCACTCTGCTCACCAAGCTTCCACCAGCCTTCTCACGCGACATCCAGCAGCAACGACTGCGAGCGGGGCAGATGGCTGTGCCGGGGTACAAGGACTTCGAGAAGCTGCTCAGCGCGGAGCTCAAGCTCCTCCGCAGGACCACCAACAGTGCTCTGGAATGGTGAGGAACGGTGGCGCTACTACGCGGAGTTTGAGGACCAGGCCCGGGAGTGCGTCATCGAGTGGGCCATGGGGCCACCACCAGCGGGCCAGCTGCTGCATCACCTACCGCACTTCCTGGCTGAGGGTCCCAAGACAAGGCCGGTCGTCGACGCTTTGTCTAACTGTGGGAGCCCGCCACGCTGCCTGAACAGCTTCATCGATCCAGGTCCCAGTCTTCTGACGGAGACGAGCAAGGACACCATCGGCGTCCCTGAGGTCAAGTTCCAGGACATCCCCACCAAGGGCCTGTCTGTCCAACAGCTGGCCAGTGCAGTGGCAAGGATGTATGATCCCATCGGCTTCTTCATGCCTCTCACACTGGCCAGGTGCCTTCTGATGCAGCGGGTGCACAAGGTGTGCAAAGGCTGGGATGAGGAGGTGCCTGAGGACTGCACCAAGGACTGGAGTGTCCTGAGGGAGGACCTGGAGGGAACGGCCTGCATCAGCTTTCCGCGCTGGGTGCTGGGCTCCAGGGAGCCACCGGTGCTCATCGTCACCACCGACGCCTCCATCACCTCCTACGGCTATGCGATCTATGCTTGCCAACCCTCCTCCTCACCTCCTACATCGCAGCTGGTGCTGGCAAAGTCTCGGCTGCTGCCGTCGCTGAACAAGGGCATGATCATCATGGTGCCAAGGTCAGAGCTGTGGGCGGCGGAGTACGGCGGACGGGCGGCCAAGTTCATCATCAGCCACCTGGGCCCCTTCCGCAAGGTGGTCCACTTCATCGACAACGCTGCTGTCCTGTGCTGGCTCAGAGCCGGGGAGGCTGCAAGAGCCTACAAGACAAGGCGGGTAGAGGCAGTCCGCAGGCTGGGCTACACGCGGGACTTCCGCTACATCAAGAGCGTGCTCAATCCATCAGACTGGGCAACAAAGCCTCGGAGTCTGATGGAGCTTCAAGGAGCAGGGCTGTTCCACGCCAGAGCCACCTTCTTCCTGGAGGAGGAAGAGGCCTGGCCAGACTGGGCAGCACCGAATGCTCCGGCGGGCCCTGGGGCAGCCGGGGAAGCCATTGGGAAGGGGGTCGACTCGCCTCCAGGCTTGCCTGTTGACTCCCCCCAGACCAGCTCTATGCAGAACCGGCCCCTCCAGGGACCTGCGGTGTCGGGGTGCAGCAGAGGTCTGGGTGAGAGGCCAGCAGCCGGCTGCCAGGGGGTCGACTCTACTCCAGGCTTGCCTGTTGACTCCCCCCTGCCAGTCTCTATGCTGCTCGCTGATCATCGCGGCCTTCCCACTCCCTCACCGGGGGTAGCCAGCATCCCCTCTGCTGTGGCCGCCTGTCAGGGAGTCGACTCTACTCCAGGCTTGCCTGTTGACTCCTCCCTGACAGGGTCTTCGCCGGGCAGGGCAGACCTGCACTTTCCAGGGCAGGCGGTGGGTGCGCCGGGGAGGCAGTCTCCTTGTCTGGGATCATCCAGGGCCCTCACAGGCCTTCCCAGCAAGAGTCTACGCTCCTGCCCCTGGCCTCTCCAACCTCTGCCACTGGGCCCCCTTCGAGCATCATGGGCATGCTCTCCATCCTCAACTGCGGCAAGTACAGCTCACTGGACTGCCTCCTAGGCTCCAGGGTGCAAGTGCAACGGGCACTGCAGTGGATGGGAGGAAAAGAGTAGCCTCAAGGAGCGGCGCTGGAGGTGGAGAAACAGGAGCTACTCGGACAGCTGTGCATGGAGCAGCAGACGAAAGCGTTCGGGGAGCTGAAGGAGTACCTGAGGACGACGAGTGGGAAGCAGGAGGACTCAGGCCTGGGCATGGAGGCCTGGAAGGCGGCCAAGAACAAGGCCAAGCAGGTCGGTGCCTGGGTGGACACGGAGGGCTATGTTCGGGTGGCCTCGCACTTTGCCAGAGGGGACGTGGAAGTCCAGCCACCTCTTCTCCGCTTCCACAAGCATCCTCTCACCCCACTCATCCTCCTACACTTTCATCAGCAACATGCACACGCATCGGCGGCGGCAACGCTGGGCTTCTTCCAGTGCAAGTACTGGGCGGCAACAAGCACGAGGCTGATGCAATGGGCGCTGAAGTCCTGCCAGCCATGCCGCCTGCATCATGGGCAGCCAGCTCAGCGGCCTGTCCACAGCCTACTCCCACCGGAACACCTGGACTTCTCAAAGGGCCCCTTCAGTTCCCTGCTACTGGATCAGGCCGGGCCTTTCAGGGTGCTGTTGGGTGGCAGGGTGGTGAAGCGCTGGGTGCTGGTGGCCTCCTGTGCAGTGATGCGAGCAGTGCACTACGAGCTGTTGGTGGACTACAGCGGGGTGGCCATCTGCAATGCACTGGAGCATCTGTGGTGCTGCCAGGGACTGATGCATGCCACCATCTGGCTGGACCACGCGGGCGCCTTCAGCAAGGCAGCGGGGATCCTGGAGCCATACCTGGTCTTTGCGAATGGGGAGAAGGCCGACCTCACTGGCTCGAGCCGGTGCCCTGGTACACCGGTTCGAGCACCCTGGTACAACGGGGCATCGGAGGTGCAAGTCAAGCTGCTCAAGCTGGGGCTGGGGCCTCTGCTCTGGCACCGCCTCACCACCGAGGACGTCTTCATCACCTGCCTGGCCAGAGTGGAGTGCGCCATCAACTGCCAACCGCTCTGCCCACTCACGGACGCCGTGGATGACTTCTGCCCACTACGCCCCATCGACTTCCTCGTCACGGCGGCCTTCGTGGAGCCAGGAGCGGAGCTGGAGTCTCAGCGGCTATGGGCAGGCCTCAGCCGGCAAGACCGGGTAGTTTCAGACATGATTGGATGCTGGGCTTCAGAGTACCTGGGACACATCCGGGCTCAGCATCACAAGGCAGCCGCAGTGCTGAAGGGCATGGGGAAGGAGCTGTTGATGGTGGGCAGTGCAGCGCTGCTGAAGGAGGCGGTGCCGAGGCACCAGTGGAAGCTCGTCCGGATCCTGGAGAAGCACCCGGACCAGCTGGGCACCGTCTGCTACGTCTTCGTCATCAACGCCAAGGGCTACACCATTTGCCATTCAATCGCGCAAGTGGTGCCTTTGGAGGTGTCTCTTGATGAGGCTCTCCAGGCCCACTCCAATTGCAGTGCTTTGCCTTCTGGTGGGGATGGAAAGGGGCTGCGAGAGAAGTGCAGGGATACGAAGGACGCTGGGGAGGCAGGCGACGCCAGGGAGACAGAGGACACCGGGGAGCATGGCCAAGTACTCCAAGGCCTTCCTCAAGCGCATCAGGGGCGGTCTGGGCCTTTGGGCACAGATGCTCCCCTCAAACTCGGTTCATGTCCCCTACCTCATGCTGATACTGGTGGTGGGGTGAATGCAGTGGGAGGAGATGGAGGGCCGCGGGTGGGACAACCGACAGCACGGCATCTACGCTGGCTTTGCCATCAACTACTGCAATGCCTCTGACTTCCCACACCCATCCCTCACTCACCCCTAAACCTCAACCCAAACTTTCCCCAACAAAACTCCCCCCAGGGTCTCCAGCTGCTAGTATTTTAGGATCACTTCGTTTGTTGCAGTTTGAGTACAGCTGGAGAGTTTGCATTTGCAGTAATCAGGTATCATTCAGGCTAGGGCAGTTAGGGATCTGGCGAATCAGGGCTCGTCCACCGGCCTAGCACACAAAGCCAGAGGCCCGCAAGGGTCTGGGCGGCCTAGAGGAGCTGTGTGAGGGGGGTCCAGAAAGGAGGAGCTCTTGCCTGCATGCGTCACAGCACTCCGAGTATGGCCCCTGCGGTAGGGCAGTCAGCTTCCCTTCTCATTCCCATCTGAGTTTCACTGATTGTCTTTCGTTTGAAAAGCTTTGTTTCCAACTTCATGCTGGTCAATTTCAGTTTCAGTTTTCTGCTCTGTGATAGCCATTCCAGAGTGATTTGGTTCATGGTTCCACGGCTTGCATGTTTGCCGGGTCTCATCCCTTTCGGGATTCGAGTTTTTCTTTGCTACTTTGGGCTGCAGGTGCCTTTCCTTCTTTGCAAATGTCATGCATTTGGCTGGGGAGCCTGGATCCGTATGAGCGCCTTCCCTTGCTTGGCAGGGGGGCCTCCTGTACCGCTTCTTCTGTGTACTCTCATGGTTGGTCATAATAAACTGGAGTAGCAGCATTGACGCTGCAAGCGTTGATCAACAGCCTGCAGTGTGACTGGCTTATCAGGCCAGGCTGCAGTGAGCCCTGGCCGTGTTCCTCTGCTCTCTAGTCCCCACACACACGAACCACGTCATAGGGCAAAATTTTGCGTTTGGGGGGGGGGGGGGGGCACCAGACGTACCCACATCAGGGGAATCTTTGGGGTAGAAGGGGGGCGGGGGGGGGGGGGGGGGCGCCAGACGTACCACGTCTGCCAAGCCAAATTTTTTCATCTGGCTGACCCTAAAAATAAAAAATTTTCTGCCAAAAATTGTCCAATTTTTGGCATTGTTTTCCCTTCTTGGCCTAAATTAGCTTTGTTTTTTGCTAATGTAGCAATCAACAGTACTTTATAGTAAGTTTTGGGGGTTATATGCCTATTTTTGGTTCATTTATTGAGGACAGACATACGTTCCTTCCCCTCAGACCCCCGCCCCCCTCCCCCCTCCCCCCCCCCCGCTTCAAGCTCTACCACATGAGAGACTACCTGGACTCCTTGGACCCCAGAACCAAGGAACACCAGCAGGTTACCTCTCACATGGCTCAAATGGCTGCAAAGGTAGATGCTATGCAAGCAGTGTTGGATGAGGCAGGAAGAGTGGCCTAAGAGGTACCTAGATGAAGCCACACTGTTTGATGGAGCAGGAGTGACACAGCCCTGCAGCCCTGAAGATCAACAGCCCGCCCTCCCTGCTACCTCTCCTCCACTTCCTCTGGAGGAGGGGCCGGAGTCTATCGCTATGTGCCAGCAGAGGGAAAGAGCTGTGGTGCCACGTCCTGCAGGCACTCTGGCATTGGGCAGCCAAACTCCACCCCCTGCCCAGCCACAAGAAGGCCAGGGACAAGCTCTGGTCCTGCATCAACCGGGACATCTTGCACACCCTACGACGCCTCAGGCTGGCCTGTCAACACCCCCACGGATGGTCTATGGAGGCCCTCCTATCTGCCCTCACAGCTTCCCTCCTCAGATCGGCCTTCCTCAGCTGGCCATCGACTATCAGAATGGGCAGAGGAGCAGTCAAGGCCCTTTTCTTGCCTTGGTGCCGCAGCAATATGGGCAGGTGACCCAAAGAGGTGATTTAAAGAGGTATTAGTATCAAGCTAGGTTCGATAATACTGATTGTAATTGACTATTAAGGTTTTTAGTCTTAGCTATCTCATTTTTATCGTGCCGCGAACTATGAAATATATAAAACGATAGGAAGCGATGAACAAACGCGAATATTGAAACAAAAAAACGAAACACAAAAATTTCAGCTAATATTATCGAAAATATTTCTGTTGTTTTGTTGCCAGGCGTTCTTCGGGGATCGAAATAAAATTCTAATCTGCTTGTCCTGTAGAGATTTCTTGATCTGGAAGTAGCAGTTAGCACAGGCCCATCATCCATCCATCAATCCATTGGTGCAGGGTAAACGAGAGAAAAGGTCGTCCTCTACCTTCAAACGAATTCGATGAACAGTGCTCTTTCCCTGCGCACTGATTCGTTCCATCGTCGTGCCCTCCTTCGACTTGTGTGCTCTTGTCCGCTTGTGTAGTCCGGTAATCTTCTAATCCCGATCGAAGTCCCTTCTCGTTGAGATGGTCCAGGTTCTGCATTTCGTGCCTGACGTCTCTCCTCTGGAACCCCTTGAATCTAAATCTGAAAAAGATGAGTTTAATTAGTGATCGCCATGTCATTTTGCCCTTTATTGTATATTATTCGTTTGAACTCTTTGAATCCTCCTCCGCCTGTGGTTTTTAAGATCGACGGGTAAGCTTCATTTAAACGTTTGACTATGTTGGCGAGTTCTGCTCGAGAGAATCCTTTCCCTAGCATGTTGCTTACTAAGTTTTCTGTGTTGATTTGAAGTTCCCCCCACTCCGTGCATATTCGGCAGAATCTTATAAGTTGACTGTAGAAAGTGTTTAGTCCTAATTGCATGGGTTGGTTGCTATTCTTCTCTGGCATTGTGATCACGTTGAATTTAAACGCTCTCCTTTTGTCATAGATTGTTCGGGCTGTAGACGTTATACTTAAGGACAGGTCTAGGAAAGCTAGTCATCCCTCCTTTGGGTAGTCATAGCCTAGAGGTAGTGAAGTTGGATACATACCCTCTGCCGCTTTTTTCAGTGCCTCCTTGTCGAATGTAAGGATGTCGTCTATATACCTTCGTGTCCCCTTCATTTTCTTTGCCAGTCTATAATTCTCTGGTCTACTTAGGAAATCGAATTCTAGCTTAGACAGTACTAGATCAGCTACTAGTGGACTACAGCTTGTTCCCATTGCTATACCCTTTGTCTGTCTGAAGATAACCCCTGCGTATGTGACGTATGCCTCGTTTACCACTATTTCTAACATTTTCTTAACCCTTTCCTCTCCTAGGCTGATACCTCTTCTGTCCTCGTTATTGTGCATGTAGCAGTATTTCCCCTTTGTTATGTACTTATTCTTTCGGAATATGATGCTTATGATCTCACCCAGCTTGTTCAGAACTAGTTCATGTTCTAACGCTGTAAAGAGTGTGCTGAAGTCCGCTGTGCACATGTTCTCGTTTGTCCTTCCCTGTCCAGTTCGTATTATATTGATTATTTCCCCGCTGTTTTTAATGCTCCAGTGCAGATCGATCCCCTTTTTCTCTCCTATGTTCCGGCAGTACCTCCCCCAGTGTTCGCCGATTGTCTTCAAAATGTTTGTTAACTCCACTCCAAGTGTTTTTAGGCTACTTCGTTTTGCCCCTGCTATGAATCTTGCACCTATAGGGTTTTTGTGGAATTTTGGAGCCATCCATATAACTGGTATCGTTTTGTTCGTCTCCTCTAGTTCCCCTAGTCCCAGTTCGTCTAGTATATTGGCATGTCTGGCTATTAGTCTCTCCTCAGATTCGGAGTACCAAGGCATGTAGGTTTGATTCCCGCCTATGTTCACTGTTCCGGTATTGCCTATGTCAACCCCTAGTTCCTTGTTCATCCTCCAAAGATACTCCTTTTTACAGATCATTGCTAAATTATTAGACGCCTTGTCTACTGGGGTAATGACTACGTCTCGGTGTAATTCTCTTAAATGATATTCGTATTCCTCATCGATTTTGTTTCCCCCCTCCTTATGTCCCCTGTTGACGATTTTCTCTTTGATATTAGCCATAGTTTCATAAGGTTCCGTATATAGGTCTATCCCCTGTCTTTCTGTTATTGTTTTCTCTTCCATCAAGCCATGTACTAGAAGGTTTATCGTATGTACTGTTGCCCCGCAAGCAGTGTCTATCCCTGTCCCATCTATCGGCCTATATTTCAAGCCCTTGCTAAACATTTTTTCCAGCTTAATATGTAACCAGTCTAGGCGTCCTGTTAGCACGTGGCCGTTTGGTTTTAGTTCCCTGTCTCTTCGTCCGCAGGGGCAGTTTCCCTGTGTGATTTTTTGGAGTTCCTTCATATCTAGTTTTTTCAGAAATCTGCTGTAGTTTAGGGCGCTTCCTCCTAGCTGTTCTGGGAGTTTCCAGCTGATTCTCGTTCCTAGGAGTTCTTCTTTCATGTCCAGGATCTTGTCAGCGCATTTCTTGAGTATTCTTGCCGTACCAACTCCTGTACTGAATTTGTTGCAGTAAGGTTCTGTAAAGGTTCTTTTGGGCACTTGTTTCTTCTTCTTTTGTTTGTCTGTTTTTACCGAGATTCTTGATGTAGCGTAGCTGCTTGCCAGCTGGTATTTGGTGAATCCGCTCTTGCTACAGTCTTGCCTTAGGACCTCGACAAGTCTACGTAGTTCAGTGTCTCGAAGTGAGTTCAAGGCTTTGAAGACCAGTGGGGCCCTGTGACGATGTAGAAAGATGTACTGACCTATTGCGGTGAAGTCCTCGTCCGTCTGGAGCGTTCCTCCTTCCTTTCTTCTTTTCCTGCTTCCTCTTTTTCTCTTGGTGTCTTCCACAATGCCTCGTTTCATGGTGATTTTGAACCATGGAGGGTTTCTTCTTTCGGCTGGGTCTGTGTTACCTGTAATGTTACCTGAGCCCTGTATGTTCGTATTCAGCCCCCATGGCCATACTGTGTTTAGGCAGAGTGTCCACTTAGCCTCCTTCTCCTCGAGTGTTTTTTGGTTGCAATCATCGTCAACTGTCTCTAGAATCGATAAGCGAGGAAGTATCATTTTGTCGTGTGCCGTGGAGAAGTGTTTATATATGACGGTCTCCTTTTCGCCTTTTTTGATGTTTCGTCTATGGTCACCCATTCTATCCTTTACTCTTTGCCTAGTTATGCCAACATATTTCATGGCGCAACCAGTTTCGGTGCATTCGAGGCAGTATATCACATTCCTTGTATTGCATCCTATTTCCCTGTCTATTTTAGTTCTAACCTTGTTTGATGTATGGCTTTGTGATATGTTGAAGTTTGTTCTGTCCCACATTTCGCAGGTGCCGCAAATGCCACAGATCTCCGTTATCCTGTGGTACCCTTCTTCTGTCTCATTGTGTTGTGAATTCTCCAATCACTTTTCCATCCAGGTCGTGCTCT
>JASANA010008899.1:0-16846 GCA_030248095.1 Ptycholaimellus sp. GST1_10
GTAGCAATTGCATTCAAAAATTTGTAGATAAATTTAGATTAGATATCACGCTGGATATCATATACGCTGGGATGAATTTAAAGTGGAACTAGACCAAAATTTAGCTATGAAAAGAAAAGTTGAGGCTATGATAGAATAGTTAGACTGGGAAGGTGAGACGAGATTAGAGGCGGGCGTGGCGGTAATAGAGGGCAGAGAGGCGGTTATGGAAGAGGAAGAGGAAATTTCAGCTATAAGCCGAATATGAACAGAGACTGTCATTGCTGTGGGAAGTTCGGACATATGGCCCGCAACTGCTTCCACAATCCCCAAAACCAGCAGTCCCAAGGCTATCAGCGGGGACGTGGAGGATTCCGGGGCTTTCCCCGCGGTGCTCTCAACCAAGGTTCCCATTCGCAGCCGATAAATTTAGTGACAATACCAGCCCAAAATCTGCCAGCCATAATGAATGGTCAAAATTAGGGAAATATGAATAGAAATCAGCAGCTAGATATATGGAATGGGCTAATTGATGGGCAAAATAGGCAAAATGGAGGAGGATATCAATTTGGGGCAAATGTGGTGAATGTGGTAGACATTGAAGGATATCGGCCCTGGCCGATCAACCAAACCATTCCTCCTCCACCCAGGCCGCCCATGCCGCCGCCCATGCCGCCGCCCTTCAACTGCTTCGCCAACATGATGGACGGCCACGGCGAGACGGTGAAGAACGGAGGAGAGACGGTGATGGAGCCGGTGACGCTGGTGATGCCGAAGGAGCCACCGCGCCTCTCCACTCCGCAACACTCGCCACCCACATCACCAAGTACCAAAATTTTATTGTGCGGCCGAAGGCCACCTGCCGCGGAGGGCAGGGCAGTCAGAGCTCCGGAGGCCGTAGGGCATGGGTGCGGAGGTCCCGTAGCGTAGCCTAGCATGCGAAGCATGCTAGGCGAAGCGTAGGGGCCGTAGCACCCGTGCCCGGAGGCCGGAGGAGCTCTGGCGCCCTGCCCGAGGCGGCGGGCGGCCAAGGCCAGCTTAAGCAGTTACCCCATTTTTGCGTCCGTCTTTCCGCATATATATATATATACATATATATATATATATATATATATGCCTCCGGGGGCGGGCCTCCGTGGTTTTTCAACCAAATTGGCTGAATTTTTGCATGAAGGTCCGCCTGGGTGGTATCTCCAGGCCATTTTTGGTGCTTGGCGTAATTTTGCGTTTTTTGCCCAAAACCTAAAATTTTGATATTTCAAAGTACCAAAATTCATAAATCACTGGTTTTTCAATGACATTGGCTGAAATTTTGCATGAATGTCCGCCTAGGTGGTGGCTTGATAGCTTTATTGGGGTTTTGCAAAATTTTTTGGATATTTTCCCAAAACTCATAATATTGATGTTTCAAAACCAAACAAGGTATTCTCGGCGGTTGCCAAGATGCGCGGCCTCACCCCAAGACACCACCTAGATGAAAATGCCAAAATTCATCAGATTTCAATGAAAAACTATGAATTATGCACGTTCCAATTTTTGAAACATCAAGATTTTGGGTTTTTGACTATAAATCGAGAAATACTAAAAATTTCCAAAATTCCTTTTGCCAGCTTCAAGATATTATTTTCACGGATGTACATACCAACAAGGTATTCTCGGCGGTTCCCAAGATGCGCGGCCTCACCTCAAGACACCATCTAGATGAAAATGCATGCCAAAATTCAACAGATTTCAATGAAAAACCATGAAATATGCATGTTCCGATTTTTGAAACATCGAGATTTTGGGTTGTTGACTATAAATCGAGAAATACTAATTATTTTAAAAATTCCTTTTGCCATCTTCAAGATATTAATTTCATGGACGTACATACCAAAAATCAGCTAAATTCATTGAAAAACCATGGACTTATGCATGTTCAAATTTTTGAAACATCAAGATTGTGGGTTTTTGACTATAAATCAATAAATAATAAATGTTTCGAAATTTGCTCTTGCCAGCTTCAAGATATTACGTTGACGGATGTACCTGCCAAAAATCAACAAATTTCATTGAAAAACCAGTGATTTATGATTTTTCGTATTTTGAAACATCAAAAAATTGAGTTTTGGGCGAAAAACGCAAAATTACGTCAAGCGCAAAAAATGGCCTGGAGATACCACCCAGGCAGACCTTCATGCAAAAAATTAGCCAATTTCGTTGAAAAACCGCAGAGGCCGGGCCCCGGAAAGACACATATATATATATGCGGACAGACGGACGCAAAAATGGGGTAACTGCTTAAGCTGGCCTTGGCCGCCCGCCGCTTCGGGCAGGGCGCCAGAGCTCCTCCGGCCTCCGGGCACGGGTGCTACTGCCCCTACGCTTCGCCTAGCATGCTTCGCATGCTAGGCTGCGCTCCGGGGCCTCCGCACCCATGCCCTCCGGCCTACGGAGCTCTGACTGCCCTGCCCTCCGCGGCAGGTGGCCTTCGGCCGCGCAAAAATCATAACTCCCTGGTTTTTCAATGAAATTGGCTGAAATTTTGCATGAAAGTCCGCCCTGGTGGTGGCTTGCGACTTTTATTGGGGTTTTGCAAACTTTCTGGATTTATCCCCTAAACTTAGAATTTTGATGTTTCAAAATTAAAAAATTATACCTCCCAGTAGATCGGTTTGTCTATTATAATTGTCTATTGTCTATTATAATTTTATAATAATTTATAATTTCTAAAATTATAATTTTAGACAATATCGGAAAAGTAAATAAATATGCAATTAGTAAAATTCGCTCATGTAGATTGACAATATTGCTCGGAACAGTGGCCGCGCATCTTGGCGACAGCCGAGAATACCTTGTCTGGAATATTGGTTTTGGTTTTGGCCATAAATTGCGATTGGACGAATATGATGATGAAATTTTGCCAAATTTTGGGGCAAATTTTCGAATTATATGGAAATTTTGGCCATATCATCAATTTTGTTTTGGCCGGTTTTGGGTCAAAAATCAGATAAAAAGTACCAAAATTTTCGGAAAAAAGATAGAAAAACGTGATGTAGGCCCATCACTGGACTCGCCCATGAAAACTCCGCCCCTCTGTGAGGCGGAGAAAGCTATGATTGAAGAGCAAAACCTCAATTCTCTCCCTACACTGCTCCCAGGTCTCCCCTCCACAGTTCTACCAGCTCCCATCACGCATCAGGTACAAAATCCATGACGATTTCTCCACTATCCATATAAGGATGGGAAAAGTTAAATTATATGCTCTAAAAGATCAGCAACCAACGGGAGTAGCTTTTGCCTGTACAAACATAAAATCAACCATATGCACTTTCCAAAATTTCTTGGGATGGAAATATGTAACCAGATTAGACCAGCAGTACAAAAGCATCTCAGAATTTCTCTGCCGTAATATGACGCGAAATTTGAAAATTAATGGCCTCAAACTTCATCCAGATGAAACGGGATTACATTTTTCAACTAATATTCCTATCACACCAGTTTACGGAGGCGGAGGATTTTATTGTTGCTATTGTGGCTAGCGCCTAGCCACAGAGGCCAGATATTCTCCTTTTAATTCATATCGACATTTAAGAAGGTCAAATTTATTCCATGTTAATTTTATTTTAACATTACCTTCCATTTGACCATTTGATAGTTTTTAATAGGTTCGACACTTTTCATAGCAACAATAAAATCCTCCGCCTCCGTAAACTGGTGTGATAGGAATATTGGCGCTAGGGCAAGTGGTCCGGGGACAATTGGTCCTAGGGCAAGTGGTCCCGGACAACTGGTCCATAGGGCAACTGGTCCATAGGGCCACTGGTCCTTAGGACAACTGGTCCATAGGGCCACTGGTCCTTAGGGCAACTGGTCCTTAGGGCCACTGGTCCCTAGGGCAACTGGTCCTTTTTCCTGGAACAACCACCAGAATCATATTGATCCCTGCTGGTCAACCTCCTGCGCTTCTGGGCCAAAGTTTGCCGTCTGCTAGGTTTTTCTAAACTTTTTAAAGCAACTAGTATTTGCACTGTTTAACATATTTGCACAGCAGCAAAATTGCTTTCAAATTTAAGTTTTTTGCAGTTTAGCAGCCAGCCATCCTTGAAATCAAATCATACAGCTTTCTATCATCCTCCAACTAATGCCTGAAGTCAGCCTAAAGCATACGGTTCTAGCCCCTGCATCTTTGCCATGCAACCCCTTGCAATTGTCACAGACCTAAGGGCGTCAGCTGCAAGTTCTACCTCAATATCATTGAGACTACCAGCTATCTCCGTGGACATACAACAATGAGCAAGGAACAGTTTGGCCAGTTTGCCAGTTTAGGACACCATTCAGAAATACAAAGAACTGGAAGAGACAGCCAATTTTGGCCTAGAAATGCTGGAGGGTGACCAGCAGGCCTCAAGATGATTTCGGGGGTTGTTCCAGGAAAAAGGACCAGTTGCCCTAGGGACCAGTGGCCCTAAGGACCAGTTGCCCTAAGGACCAGTGGCCCTATGGACCAGTTGCCCTAAGGACCAGTGGCCCTATGGACCAGTTGCCCTATGGACCAGTTGTCCGGGACCACTTGCCCTAGGACCAGTTGCCCTAGGACCAGTTGTCCGGTCCCCTGTAAAAATATCATCATCGAATCATTGAAAGCGGCGCTCATTATCAAAGGAATCCTGGTTAAATCTCAGTTTTCCAAATAACACATATGACACCGGGGAGAACATTTTCTTGTCCATTAACTCTAGTCTAATTTCCTGCATCGACTCTAAAGCGTCCCATAACCACACTATTAATGCAAGAACAGAATGGAGGGTAGAAGATAGATTTGCAGACTGGCGAATGGCTGAAGTGAAGGTCGTCGGCGGTCTGGGCAGGCGGTCGGGGGGGAGATGGGGCCCTAGCCCAACCTCATCTCCTCCCCTCGACCACCCCCCACCCACCAACCACATCCTCTATTTCAACCATGGAAACAAATTAAAGATCTTTTGGACGATTTGGATGAAAGGGGAGAAAATTTGCGCATGCCCAACCAGCGAGTCTCCAAACCGTTAGATTTTTTTGGGAATCCTAAACCTGCCTTATTAGACCCGAGCCCAGTCTCATTCCTTTCCCTCAGCTGAATACTCATGAATATCATTTCGCGCACATTTTGCAACTATCAACAGTATTGGATTTTGTACTAGTAGAAGAGGATGTGACACTGACAATAGCCCAATTGAAATATGTGGGAAATGTGACTCAGTCCTTATGATGGTTTGGCGAAATACGGAAAAATTCTTTCAATCGGCATTTTTCTTCGTATTTACTCCTTTTAAATGTGCTTTCATAATTTTACTCATCATTGCCGCTATTTACTTAATTTGTTGCCATGTATTATATTACACTATTAAATTTGCATGGGAACTATGTATCATGGCGCTGAGAACGGCAGAGAACTATTTCTAATCAACCAGGAAGACTTTTTGAAATGGTAAACTTGCAAAATAAGATTGACCGGGATCAGAATGACGATGACGATGACCTAGTGCCGCTATTTCTGGATCTATTTGCATTACCCCGACTAAGGAAGAAGACGACTGCCTTGAGCTGATCTTGATACCCTAATGTTTTATGCTTATAAAATGTTGCACTGTTTGGTGATTGGGGCCAGTCGGTTATCCTTGCTCATGCTGCTGAAGAACTACCGCTTGATCATCTGCAACTAATCCCGTACCACACCGAAGCCCATCAAGCTTGTTAGACCTTATTTTGGTTATATTTGTAGGCATGCGTTTGCCAATGCCAATGTCGTTTGCCAATGCCAAAAGATAATTTCCAAATTTACATTTTCTTATATGCGTAATACTTTCCAGAACATTATGTGGGTAAATTTGAGTAGTCTGGATTAGATGCAGGAAAAACCGAAACAAAAACCAGAGTTCTCTCGGCTGGCACGACTGTTTAAGGTCTACACCAACACAATTTAAAAAACGCTGCACTGCAGTTGTACAAACAATTTGACCAGCTTGTTGTTCTGAAATGTTCTATATAAAACAGCGCTACGCAGTTCACCTAAATCACTTTTCAAAAAAGGATCTGCGTTTCCTTCAAAGGAGAGACATGAAATTGATCTTCCTACTCTGCGCAACGTGCCTCTGCCTCATGGTTTTTAGCTTACAGTCACATATGCATAAACCTTTCTCTGCATGTCTATCTTTTAGTATCATCATTGACGTCTGCACCTCTTTCCACCAATTGCTCAAAAGCCATCCATTTCCAGACTGCTCAAGCGGACGAATCCAGCACCTCCTACTCCGAAACCTCTGCGAATGACAACCCACTGGTTGGCCCCTCAACTCTTGCTCCCTCAAATAGCCAACTGAACATTTCCTTCAGCTGGGAGTGCTGGCAGAGTGCGAAGGCCGTCTGATGGCCGACGGGGAGGAGCCAGGGCTGCGAGTGGCCTTGACCCAGTACCACCAGGCAGCGCTGGCCTGTGCCGGAGAGGGAGGACTGGCCAGCATCGTTCAGTGCGCCGAGCGACTGCTGCAGAATGCAGACCAGGCCATACTGGCTCCCTTGGATGCAGTCAGGGCCTGCGTTCATACCTTTCTTTGATCTGTAGTCAACCACTTTTGAGTCTTCAATGTGACCACCAATATTCTGTAGCCATTTTCATGAATCAAATAAAAAGTATGTCTCTCACCTGTAACGAATTATTTTACATGCGAATGAATTGTATCACTATTTTTGACGGCAGGGGCATAGTTTTTAAAACAAAAACGCACTGCCCAATTTTCAGCAGCAGATAAAAAAAACGAAAACTCGCAGATAAATATTAAATTAGACCCAACATGAAGCATAGAGAAAAACTCGTAAAAGTTGGAAACTTCGACCCAAAATTAATTTTTCCCAAATCAGAATCACTTTAGACTAACCGTAGCTTTTAGATTGTACAAACGGAATCTGAATGCTACACTGCTGCCATGGCTCCGTTGCTATGCTTATACATCTGACAACCAAAATGCCAAGTAACCACTCATTGACATTTTCATCGTCTATAAAAGCGGTCCCGCCTAGAAGCCTTCCACAATAGCTCAAGGCTACAGCAGGATGTTGCCGATTCTTCTCGCCCTTCTTGTATCAGCAAGCGATGCTCGCCCCCATTCATCTCCTGCGAACTTCTCTATGGGTAGAGACAGTGTCAGCCTTTAGTTGGCCAGTCTTAGGCTTGATTGAGCACTGTACGACTTTGTGCTGGAGATCAAACGAGGCATCTCCCCAGCGTGCGACGATGCTGGGGCGCAGTTCTTCAATGCCAGCGTATTCCAGGTTAGACCCTGTCACAGGCTGTTCGGAAATTGGAGCTTGACTTTGAACGTTTAAATGACTTCACTTCTCAAATCATTTTTGACTGTTTGAGGCGACCGAGCCACTGGAACACTGGCAGGAGACTGCCGATTCCGTCTGCGAGTTATCTTATTTCCAGAATGTTTTTGGACAATTTTTTATTTTATTTTTTGAGTATTTTTTAAGGATTTTTGCATTTTTATTTTCAACCGATCGCTTTGAGGCTGATCAATGGGGAAGCAGCGCAGCGCCTGGACGTGAGCTGTGCAGGCGGGAGCAGCGTTTTCGAGTCAGTGCTCCTGGCGCCACTCATCGTCGACGTCAAGTCATACTGCGAGCCCAGATTCCACTCAGACATCTGGAGCGGTCAGGACTCCAAGCCTCTGACCAGCGCTCTGCATTGCCTTCATATCCTCCATACTAACCAGGTAGGCTTCATTTGGACTCACTTGTCTTGTCATCAATTTTGACGTATTTCAAGAGTGGATGAAGGTTTCATTGTTTCAATTTTTAAAGGTCATATTTTCTCTTGTGCACAGAACTCCAATCGACATAGCTTATTAATAGCTTATTAATGAATAGATCAATTGTTGTCAGACTGTCAATTTCTCTGACTTGGCTACGGAATTTGACTCTTGGGTTGCTACGAAGTTGAGGGATTGGTCTATGAGTGACGACGACTGCAAGTTAGCCAATGCTTAATTTCTCAATCAATCTCAATCAATATTTTTACCTAAGCTTCCTCCATCGTTCCTACAATAAAACGAAGGCAATAATTGCTGAACAATGTCCAAACGGCGACTTGGGCAAACTGATTCGCGCCCCAATTATTATGCAGCCAATCCTCTGGAACAAAAGTAAGGCTTTGGTTTTGGAGCAATATTTCATTTGCTTTCTTTTTCAACTGAAATTTTTTATGCTGAAAACTCGTTTATATTTATTTGTTCTGTCGAAAGCAGAAAGAAGCACTATCGAAAAATGCTTTTACCAAGAGAATAAGGTGGCAAGACTTAAAACGTACTGCTTTTCAGTGGGTATCGAATATGCCAAGGCCTGCATCTCGCTAATGGACGAGGCAGTTGCGGGTTAGTTTCTAACGAAATCTTCTAATTTCCGCTCATTGTAGGGCAGAAAACATCCCAAAAGGGTTTAGTGCTAATGATCATTCAAGACTAAAATGTTTGCCACTTCTACAGACGAAAATTATTACGCTGTTGATGAAATCAAAATTCATAGGGTTTAAAATGAGGTGCTAGAGCTTTAAAAAAATTGCATTTGCATTGCATTGTATTGCAATTGCTTTAGAAATTGTATTTAGCTTTGAGTTAATTGTCAAGACATGAGCAATTTTTTGTGGTGTGTATTGGAATCAACATTTTGCGTCTTTTGCAGACGAGATTAGTGATTACCTGAGCGGAATGTGGATGCGCTGAAAACAGAAGATGGCACCGTCTAAAAGTCAATCTTTAGAGTTTGAATGTTTTGCTGCAAAAATACCAGGCTCTTTTGATAAAACCGAATATGGCCGTAAAAATGCAAAGCCAAAGCAACTATGAATCTTGAATTCTCAATTCTTCCCATGCCAGCATACGCAAATTTGTTCTTGCTTCAAACTTCTTATCACTATATCATTCACCTACCAGCGCATTATTTGAACCAGTTTCCGAAGCAAAAGCCGTCCATTTAGCGAAATACAAAGCCTTGGCAATCATTTTAATGGTTAACTTGGCTTGCCGTGCCAAGTATTTGACGCCGATTACCTACTTTTCCAAAAGGCTAAAAGTTAGGTTCAAGCACCAAACATAGTGACGCTTAGGCTTAGGGGACGGCTTAGGGTAAGGTTAAGGCTTGGGCTTAGGTTAGGCCAGATAAAGTTAGTATAGACTGAGACAACTTTTGAACTGGGCATTCTGCGGCAACTACGTAGAGGGTGGCTTGCTTGATATTGGCGCACAACCCCTAGAAGAAATCAAACGCTTTTTCTTTGCTAACGGTTTCATGTTCGCTATATTTTATTGTGTTAAACGAACCAATTTGACGACGACGGTTTTCATCGGTCAGTGTCCTTAGACATATGTAACTCAACTGGTTTTTTAAATGAAAGACACTTTTATTTGAATTGAACTTTTTTGCCATTAAAAAACAGAAAGTCAGATGGAATGGAGGGTAAATAAGGTAAGTTCAAAAATGGTTTAGGGTATCCTGAAGAAGGAAAACTATTAAATATAACCCAGCTTGGAAAATTTTAACTTCACAACTCCAGAGCAACAGTCCAAAACTGAACTTGAGTAACTTTTCAGCGACCGCCATTTTTTGTTGCATAAAAGCATGCAAATGTATGAAACTTGCGGCAGCTGCTCTGCAATGCCTTTTCATTTCAGTACTTGCAAGTTCGCTGCAATGCACGATGCAACTACAATTTCCAAACTTCAGGTCAATTTCAACAATTTCCATCTTACAAACAATTTTTTATAATGATAAACAGTGCATGAAGGCGAACACTTACTCAAACCCATAGCCGTAAAATTCAGCGTTAGCTGTAAATGACTATTTTTAGGGTCGAGTTTGCGCACTGTCAACGGCATCAGCATTCAAATCGACGTTGAAGAAATTCTCTAATGTAAATCAACCATGCAAAACGGTCACATATTTTGTCGTCTCTATTTTTGAGAGTCAGCAGATTTGAAGGCCCTTCTCTGTGTTCTCTTTGCTAGTGCAATTTTCTACTTCCACTGGCAAGGCAGCAACTTATTTGGACAGCTTTCATGCAACTCCAAGGAGCCAGTTTTCACCCGCCTCTACTGTCCTTTAGGCTATCGTCTGGATACAAGTTCCCCCAACGGTGCATTTAAAACTCCATTAGAAAATATTCAATCAATCGAAAAGTATGAAGGTGAAGTTCGATCGCTAGAGCGTCCACGTAAGTCTTGCGATCGTATTTTTGATGATTGGCTGCGCAATAACTCGGCACCGCCCAATTTACCACCACCAAAAGAACCGCCCAGAAGCATGCTGCTCGAGTGAGCATTTTGACTGATTATTGGGGCTAGCAGTTTATGTGGAAGAACACGCTGGTTTTCTATATCGTCTATTTAACAATCATTCAGTGTAAAAGAGCAAAAGTAAAAAGCCAAATGGGGACCATTATTGCAGCTTTAAAATGCGAGGCTTTGCTGATATGACGAGGTGGTATTTTGGCGGTGAAGCGAACAACTTGAACAAGCAACGCGTCTTGAACTTCACTAACGTTAAACGTCAAAAACTTTTGCTGTAGGGAGACACGTCGGCTGATTTGCCGTAGTTCCCGTTTTGGAAAATCTGAGAAAATCACCTAATAATTTCTCATTTCTCTGGCAAAACAAAAGTCTATGCTTTAGTCCAGAGCCACATTTTTCATCTTTGAGCTAAGCACATTCCAGGAAACGCTTTGGAAGCAGTTGACCATGCTCCAGAAAGGAGACCTCAGCTATTTGAAAGCTGTCTATGCTGGGGAAGGTGGTAGGCGCTTGTTCTTTGTCATATTCCGAGTCAATTCAAATCTACATATTTAGAAATATTAAACTAAATTTATTGCAATCCAATTCTAATGATTTCCGTCGAATAGAAGCGGCAATTCACGCGATGCAAGCCATGCGGCCGGGTCTGAGAGGCCTAACTGTGGGCTCACTGAGTCCCTGGCTGGAAACTGTGGCGGTGCATTTTGGGGCTCGCAATGTCACAGTGGCCGAGTATCAGCCTATCAAAGTCTTTGCTGACTATCTACAGTTTCGCTTCTTTTTTCTCCCTTTTGGTGCTCTGTATTGTTTTTAATTTTTTAGTCGTCGGATTTAGGGTAGTGTGTAAGTTTTGCTTTTACGACTTACGGCCAAAAACGATAAGTAATTACTCTATGTCAACGTAGCAATTTCGATTTTTAGTCGACTATTTTCTATTGAAGCCTGTTGAAAAAGTGAGACAGCAATTTTGGCAGAGCTCGCCACCCAGTGGAGATTGCACGGCGCTGGCGTGACTACGCGAACATGGAGTTTGTGGCAAGCTTCTCCAGCATAGAACATGCGGGACTGGGCAGGTACGGGGATCACCTTGATCCCTTCGGAGACCTTTGGTATTCACATCTTGTGCGCTTTTGCAATCCTTCAACATTTGTATAATCGTATATCGAACATTGTAGGGAATCTCAAAAAATCTGGTGCCTTTTGAAACCTGGAGGCTTGTTTTACCTGGGATTACCCATGGGTCCAAAGGATGCGATCGCTTTCAATGCACACAGGTTTTATCATCTAGCAAAAAGGCTGGTATTGTTTGTCAGTCCGACTAAAATATATCTGGTACAATCGGCAGGCCAAATGTGAATCTCTTTTCTCCCAAAAAGTTGATTTGTCCGAGTTTAAAGTCAAGGAAATTCATCTACTACTAGTGGAATCTGCTTCTAAGACAATTGCATTTTGTTTTAGCGCGCAGTCCAGTGGCTCTTTCCATTGCGCGCTAAACCAAAATGCAGGTGGCTCAGCAGATTCCACTAGTAGTAGATGAATTTCCTTGACTTTAAACTCGGACAAATCAACTTTTTGGGAGAAAAGAGATTCACATTTGGCCTGCCGATTGTACCAGATATTTCTTCCACTTTTAATATAGTATAAAATGTATAAATAAAAATTTTATATTGTTGGTTATATATAGTTATATATTAAGATATTATTGGACAAAAAAATAAATAATTGATAAAAATGATCTTATTTAAAATTATAACAAAAAGAAAAGACTCGAAAATTAGAAATACAATGCAAATTTATTGGCAAAGTAACATATTTTTGTGAAATTTTCATGATTTATACTTAGGGCAATCGATTTTTGGGCAAAAAGAGCTTTAATTTTGACCTGCCGATGGTACCAGTTGCTTTCTCAACTTAAAATTTCCAAAATAAAAATGTTTGCCAGAGAAGGATTCGAAACTGCCAGTTTCATCCAGCTATCCGATCGCTTAGACCACTACACCACTGGTGCACATGGAACATCGGTTTAACTGAAGACTTATGAATAAATGAATATATGAGGCCCAGAAACCCGGTTAAGGGGGGTGTGGGGAAGAAATGAATACCTACTCTCATTTCAAGAATAGATGCGGAGGAGAAGGAGAAGAAGAAGAAGGAGAAGGAGAAGGAGGAGTTCGGACAAATGGTTTTGAGTAGTTTTCTCTTGTGTTCTGTCGTTTTTGGGCATTTTCTCGCGAGTTTTGGTCAATTCGATGATGCTCTTTTCAATGCAAAAAGAATCAGAACGATTGGACGTTTCTGTGAAGCACAAAATCCTTATCAATTTTAAGATCTAGCAATAACCCCGAAAACGTACACCTGGGTCGAAAAGAGGGGCTGGGCGCTGACACTTCGCTGATGCTCCGTTCGCGCCAGCCCAATTCGTTTAACTTTTGCATTTTACCAAGGAGAGTTCAAAAGCTCAAGATTTAAATCAGATGCAAGTAGCAAAAACGAGTAACGACGGATATTTTAGAATATACGGTCCCATTCGGCTAGCCATGATGGCTGCTGGCTTTCGTGTTCGCGGAATCTTCTACAGGAAATCCAATGAAAGCATGACATTCTCTAATCTCGTGAAAAAACTCACCAGGCTCATTTGTCCAAGCATTTATAGTGCTTCAGAAAAAACATACGTGAAGAAATGTATTTCGCTTTTTCGGTAGTTTGCTACTTTTGCATTTTTCATCATTCTTGCTAGGACCGTATTGAGGCTGTTATTGCATTGCGCTTGTCTTGATTGGCGCGAAATTAAATATTACTGAAATTGTGAATCTCCGCTTCAGTGTTTTTTCTCTCTTAGCTGGTTTCTTAAAAATAGCTTGGGCATAAAGGTGAGGAAATTTATTTGATTCATCTTATCATGAAACTAGTTTGGGCCATAAGGTGGTGAAATTAAATCTGACACTCTTATCAGGAAAATATGCTTACTAAATTTTGAATTTTACTAAAGAGCTTAGAGAGCCCAGAAAATTTTCACCATTGTTCTTTTTTAAATTTATGAGAGGTTAGAGTAAATCATAAATATTTTAATTGATTTGCACAAAATCTTTGCATTTAAATTTCCATTATATGAAATTAATGTTGGTAGCAAAACGAAAACTGAGAAAATATTAGAAAATTTCTAAAAATATTACTTTTTCATTATAATGCATATTTTTTGCTCAATGTTAACTTATGTTTAGTTTTTTTTATAGTTCTACCCAAACAATAATCCTAGGATGGCCAAAATTTCCTGGGCTCTCTTAGCTCTTTAGTAAAATTCAAAATTTAGTAAGCATATTTTCCTGATAAGAGTGTCAGATTTAATTTCACCACCTTATGGCCCAAGCTAGTTTCATGATAAGATGAATCAAATAAATTTCCTCACCTTTATGCCCAAGCTATTTTTAAGAAACCAGCTAAGAGAGAAAAAACACTGAAGCGGAGATTCACAATTTCAGTAATTTCATCCACTTTGAACAGCCAAAGGCCCAAAAAACCACCAGAAGCCAAATATGTACAATGCTTTAGGATAAAGTTAATGGCCTGGTAGAAGGCAATGATGACAAGGTGGAAGCAAATGGACCCCAAATTCGTAAGTTATGCCCAAAATTACTTATATAGTGCAGAGTTTGAGGCAAAAAATCCTTAAGAATGCCCTAAGACGAAGTTGATGATGAGCTGCTTGTTCACCACGGCCTGGTAGAAGCCCATGAAGACCAGATTTGCACATATGGTTGTTTGGTATCAAATCGTATCTATTTTTTGAGCCTGTTTCATATCTAGGCTCCAAATTAACTTAAAACATCGCCACTGGGCAGCATGACCTTTTTTAGGTTTCTTACAAAGCACCCCATGGTTCAAAAATGGTCAAAATTTTTTCTTCAAAATTTTAATGTTTTATGTACAGGTTCTGTGTAGTTTTTTGCCAGAATTCCGAATATGTGCTTGTTTTTACCATCCGAGCATCCTAGAAAAAGTTATTCAAGATTTTCGATTTTTTTTGTAAGGGTCCCCCCTTACATTCAATCAACTTTCCAACATCAATTTCGGCATAAAGGAGGCCGAAAATCAAAATTCTGGAGGCGCCATGCCACCCTCCAGGGTCGATATACTATAGTGACGTTGAGACTGGAGCCCCAGATATTGCCAATCCCCATGCCGAGCAGAACGTACGGCACACGGCGGACGGCGGACGGCGGATGGATAACGGACGGACACTTTTTTAAAAGTTTTTTGGCCATAACTTTCCCAATTCTCAACCAAATTTGTCAATTTTTTTTTAATTAAAGCTCTGTGTCTGCTGCGTCCATTGAGCCTACTCACATCTCTGTAACTTGTCCATGGAATATTTGGCAGGCAATCATATTTTCAAAATCCGTAATAGGGTTGGTCCTTGGCTAAGTGGGGACCGTGCTTCCGCTTTGTTCGCACGGCCCCAATTAAGCCGTCTCAAATAATCTTCCAGTATACACAACCACCCCTGAGTCATGCACCTTTGAGACTGGGGTTGCAGCAGAAAATAACCGAGGGCTCAACGAAACCATAAGCAATAGAAGAGCGAAAAGATGAATGTGAAATGAATTAGGTCCTTTTTTGGCGTGCTGAACTTAGTCTGGCCTTCGGACTCGCTTGTATTTAGCCATTCATGGATGCTGCAAAATCCGTCAGTTTTGCCTTGTGTCCAAATTTGAACAATTTGGACGGCGTTAGCAAACATTAGGGTTTTGAAGCCATGGCAATGGGGTCAGGCTTTTAAACTAGGTCAAAGCCGGTCATATCCAAATTTCTGCCCATATTTAACTGAATAAGGCAATGCATGTAATGCATTAGCACATTAGCACATATGCACTTAAATGGCTGCTTGTCGAAAATGTGGATGGTGGGGGAATCAGTGGATGGTGTTCTGCGAGTGGGAGGCAAGGATGGTAAAAACAAGCACATATTCGGAATTCTGGCAAAAAACTACACAGAACCTGCGTGAAAACATTAAAATTTTTGAAGAAAAAATTTTGACCATTTTTGAACCATATTGTCGGAGCGTGAAAAAAGGTCATGCTGCCGAGTGGCGGATGCCTTTTTAAGTTAATTTGGAGCCTGCAATCTGAAAAAACAGGTCTCAAAGAATCAATACGAATTTTGATACCAAACAACCATATGTGCAAATCTGGTCTTCATGGTTACTGCCCAGGCAGTGGTGAACAAGCAGCTCATCATCAACTTCGTCTTAGGGCATTCTTAAGGATTTTTTCCCTCAAACTCTGCACTATCTGCGTGATTTGGGGCATTAACTTTACAAATTTGGGGTCCATTTGCTTCCACCTTGTCATCATTGCCTTCTACCAGGCCATTAACTTTATCCTAAAGCATTGTACATATTTGGCTTCTGGTGGTTTTTTGGGCCTTTGGCTGTTCAAAGTGGATGAAATTACTGAAATTGTGAATCTCCGCTTCAGTGTTTTTCTCTCTTAGCTGGTTTCTTAAAAATAGCTAGCAAGCATAAAGGTGAGGGAAATTTATTTGATTCATCTTATCATGAAACTAGCTTGGGCCATAAGGTGGTGAAATTAAATCTGACACTCTTATCAGGAAAATATGCTTACTAAATTTTGAATTTTTTTAAAGAGCTAAGAGAGCCCAGGAAATTTTGGCCATCCTAGGATTATTGTTTAGGTAAAACTATAAAAAAAACTAAACATAAGTTAACATTGAACAAAAAATATGCATTATAATGAAAAAGTAATATTTTCGAAAATTTTCTAATATTTTCTCAGTTTTCGTTTTGCTACCAACATTAATTTCATATAATGGAAATTTAAATGCAAAGATTTTGTGCAAATCAATTAAAATATTTATGATTTACTCTAACCTCTCATAAATTTAAAAAAGAACAATGGTGAAAATTTTCTGGGCTCTCTAAGCTCTTTAGTAAAATTCAAAATTACGTAAGCATATTTTCCTGATCCCCGCGTAAGATTTAATTTCACCACCTTATGGCCCGAACTAGTTTCATGATAAGATGAATCAAGTAAAACTCCTCACCCTTATGCCCAAGCTATTTTTAAGAAACCAGCTAAGAGAGAAAAAACACTGAAGCGGATATTCACAATTTCAGTAATATTTAATTTCGCGCCAATCAAGACAAGCGCAATGCAATAACAGCCTCAATACGGTCCTAGCAAGAATGATGAAAAATGCAAAAGTAGCAAACTACCGAAAAAGCGAAATACATTTCTTCACGTATGTTTTTTCTGAAGCACTATAAATGCTTGGACAAATGAGCCTGGTGAGTTTTTTCACGAGATTAGAGAATGTCATGCTTTCATTGGATTTCCTGTAGAAGATTCCGCGAACACGAAAGCCAGCAGCCATCATGGCTAGCCGAATGGGACCGTATATTCTAAAATATCCGTCGTTACTCGTTTTTGCTACTTGCATCTGATTTAAATCTTGAGCTTTTGAACTCTCCTTGGTAAAATGCAAAAGTTAAACGAATTGGGCTGGCGCGAACGGAGCATCAGCGAAGTGTCAGCGGCCCAGCCCTTCTT
>JASANA010008901.1:0-24835 GCA_030248095.1 Ptycholaimellus sp. GST1_10
GTCTGTAGCGTGAGCACGCCGCGCAGTCCGAATTCAAGCTGTAACTAGGAAATTAAGAGTTTTTTGGGTAAATCGTGGCCGGGGAACACGATGTTGTTATAACCAGCTTGATCCGAGCACGGGAATGTGCTTAAAACATCAAATGTTTGAGTAAAATGGTCAATTTGGAGGGTTTTTAGGGCATATCTTTTGTCTGGCTTTGAATTTTGCAGTGCGGTTTGTTGCATTCGAAAGATATTGGTTTTATCTGCAAAATGGCGTTGGAATTTTTAAAATCGGTTGAGAATTGGCTGAGCTACAGCTAAAACAAATTTTAGCTAATAAGCCTTTCTGGCGGTCTACCCAGGACTCCAATGTTTCAGTAAATATTGAACTAAGCTATGACAGGATGGCTTATTCAGCTGTCTGCGTCTGGTGAGGCCTAATAGGCTGGCTTGATTTTGACATGTCTGGAGTTGGCTATGTGCGCCGCAGGCCCATACCATACTAGTCCATATATATAATAGAGGAGCCTGTCCTGTGAGTGAGCATTTCGCGCGCCATGGGGGAAGCTTCTGGTGAGGAGGTGAAGGTGTTTTTGGGTAAATTGGGGTCAAAGAACACGATTTTGAGGGGAAGGGCTTGCACCGATCACGGGAATGTGCTCAAAACATCAAAAAAGTGAGTTTTTTCAATGTTTTGCAACTGCGCAGTTTTGGGAAGCTACTCATTGTGGCGAGGATTCACTTATTATTCATAAAGCTTCATAGAGATCAGCAATCCAGACCATTTCTTTGGCGATCTAACCTTTGTTGCGTTGATTGCCTAATCTTTGAAGTCCCTCGAGGACAGCCAGGTGTTATATTCACTTGGTGTGGCTGTAATTTGGCCACTGGGAGGGAGTACCTAAAAGAGTCGCTGGACCACAAAAGAGGCAGAAGCATGAAAAAAGCTGAGCACCCGTGTAGCGGGAACCATGCAGCCCAATTACATTCCTCCAATCCATTTGCCCCCCCCCCACCCTTCCATTCCGTTTGGCCTCCCCCATTGCTAAACAAATCCCTGTCATCAAATTTTAACTGTCATGCCACATACCTTAATATATATTTTTTTGATTATAATGGGGTAAAAATCATGAAAAATATTTTTTAGTTCATCGATTTCAAATAATTATGGTGCTTATATTTCAAAAATCTCCAAACATTCCATATTTTGCCAGTTTTTAGCCCACACACAAGTATGCACAGCGTTTTAAACCCCTAATATAATTTTCTGGTGACTTTTTAATTAATACAAATGGTATGAAGCTGTCCAATGCGACCGCGGCTGTAATTTGGCCACTGGGTGGGCGATCCTAAATGAGCCTGATGGCCAAAAAAGAGGCTAATGCATGAAAAAAGCTAAGCACCCATGTAGCGGGACCCATGCAGCCCAAATGCAATTCCTATAATCCATATCCCCCCCCCCAAACAATTGGCATTCTTCTATCATCAGAATAGCTCTCACAGCCGTTTGCCCCTTTTAACTTTGTGGCCTCAGCCTCCCAGCCCTCAAATATGCTCCTATTAAATTGATTTATTAATGTTTCACTGGATATGCAAGTAAGCAAAGTAGGGCGGTGGATGGATGATGCTTTTGCAGGCCTATTTAGGCTCACCCAATCCTCCCCTGTTTCACTGGATATGCAAGTAAGCAAAGTAGGGCGGTGGATGGATGATGCTTTTGCAGGTCTATATAGGCTCACCCAATCCTCCCATGTTTCACTGGATATGCAATTAAGCAAAGTAGGGCGGTGGATGGATGATGCTTTTGCAGGCCTATTTAGGCTCACCCAATCCTCCCCTGTTTCACTGGATATGCAAGTAAGCAAATTAGGGCGGTGGATGGATGATGCTTTTGCAGGTCTATATAGGCTCACCCAATCCTCCCATGTTTCACTGGATATGCAAGTAAGCAAAGTAGGGCGGTGGATGGATGATGCTTTTGCAGGCCTATTTAGGCTCACCCAATCCTCCCATGTTTCACTGGATATGCAAGTAAGCAAAGTAGGGCGGTGGATGGATGATGCTTTTGCAGGCCTATTTAGGCTCACCCAATCCTCCCCTGTTTCACTGGATATGCAAGTAAGCAAAGTAGGGCGATGGATGGATGATGCTTTTGCAGGCCTATTTAGGCTCACCCAATCCTCCCATGTTTCACTGGATATGCAAGTAAGCAAAGTAGGGCGGTGGATGGATGATGCTTTTGCAGGCCTATTTAGACTCACCCAATCCTCCCATGTTTCACTGGATATGCAAGTAAGCAAAGTAGGGCGGTGGATGGATGATGCTTTTGCAGGCCTATTTAGGCTCACCCAATCCTCCCCTGTTTCACTGGATATGCAAGTAAGCAAAGTAGGGCGGTGGATGGATGATGCTTTTGCAGGCCTATTTAGGCTCACCCAATCCTCCCATGTTTCACTGGATATGCAAGTAAGCAAAGTAGGGCGGTGGATGGATGATGCTTTTGCAGGCCTATTTAGGCTCACCCAATCCTCCCATGTTTCACTGGATATGCAAGTAAGCAAAGTAGGGCGGTGGATGGATGATGCTTTTGCAGGCCTATTTAGGCTCACCCAATCCTCCCCTGTTTCACTGGATATGCAAGTAAGCAAAGTAGGGCGGTGGATGGATGATGCTTTTGCAGGCCTATTTAGGCTCACCCAATCCTCCCATGTTTCACTGGATATGCAAGTAAGCAAAGTAGGGCGGTGGATGCCAGATGCTTTCACAGGCCTATTTAGACTCACCCAATCCTCCCATGTAGGGCGGTGGATGCCAGATGCTTTTACAGGCCTATTTAGGCTCACCCAATCCTCCCATGTAGGGCGGTGGATGCCAGATGCTTTTACAGGTCTATTTAGGCTCACCCAATCCTTTCCCAATCCCAATAATTTCTGTAGCTGCTTGGTTATATTTGCTGTTGGCAACAACGAAGCTCAACCTAATCAATTATTATTGGTATTTTTGACCGCGGAGCGGCCCGAAGGGCCGCTCCGCGGTCTATAGAGGTTACTCAACTTTTGTCCTCATGTGTATATATGTATATATGTATATATGTATGTCTGGAAATGCTGGGAACGGGCGAATTCTCAACGGATTTGGACAAACTTTTTTTTTCCTGAAAGGTAATGAGATTTTAGGAAGATCTGGAGGGGTAGACCCGGAATTTGAACTTTTGAAACATTACTTTTTTGGGTAGAAAGGTTGAAAATTTGGGTATGCTGTAAAAGGCTCAATTCTCAACGGATTGGGACAAACTTTTTTTTTCCTGAAAGGTAATAAAATTTTAGGAAGATCTGGAGGGGTGGAACTGGTTTCCGAGCATTTGAAACATTACTTTTTTGGGTAGAAAGTTTGAAAATTTGGGTATGCTGTAAAAGGCTCAATACTCAACGGATTTGGACAAACTTTTTTTTCCTGAAAGGTAATGAGATTTTAGGAAGATATGGAGGGGTGGAACTGGTTTCCGAGCATTTGAAACATTACTTTTTTGGGTAGAAAGGTCGAAAATTTGGGTATGCTGTAAAAGGCTCAATTCTCAACGGATATTGACAAACTTTTTTTTTCCTGAAAGGAAATAAAATTTGAGGAAGATCTGGAGAGGTTTGACAAGTCCCGGAGCATTTGAAACATAACTTTTTTAGGTAGAAAGGTTGAAAAATGGGGTATGTTGAGAGCTCCGCGGTCACCTATTGCGCTCTGCGCCATATACTTGTTGTATTTTCCCCTACTTTATCCATAGAGTCGCCGTAGGCGACGGCGAAGCTCAACCTAGTCCATATATATAATAGAGGAGCCTGTCCTGTGAGTGAGCATTTCGCGCGCCATGGGGGAAGCTTCTGGTGAGGAGGTGAAGGTGTTTTTGGGTAAATTGGGGTCGGGGAACACGATTTTGAGGGGAAGGGCTTGCACCGATCACGGGAAAATGCTTAAAACATCAAAAATGTGACTTTTTTCAATGTTTTGCAACTGCGCAGTTTTGGGAAGCTACTCACTGTGGCGAGGTTGTACTCAGTATTCATATTCTTTCATAGATCTCAGCAAACCGGCATCCATCTTTGGCGATCTAACCTTTGTTGGATTGATTGCCTAATCTTTGAAGTCCCTCGAGGACAGCCAGGTGTTTGCTGTTGCACTCATTTGGTGTGGCTATAATTTGGTCACAGGGTGGGAGTTTCTAAAAGAGTCGGTAGACCAAGAAAAGAGGCTAATGCATGAAAAAAGCTGAGCACCCATGTAGCGGGACCCATGCAGCCCAAATAATTTCTCTAATCCCCCTCCAACCATTTGGCTTCTTCTATCACCAAATTGCCCCCCAGCCGTTACCCATGCAGCCCAAATATATTCCTCCAATCCATTGCCCCCCCCCCCAACCATTTGTCTTCTTCAAGTAAGCAAAGTAGGGCGGTGGATGCCTGATGCTTTTGCAGGCCTATTTAGCCTCACCCAATCCTCCAATGTTTCAGTGGATGTTCAAGTAAGCAAAGTAGGGCGGTGGATGCTGGATGCTTTTACAGGTCTATTTAGCCTCACCCAATCCTCCCATGTTTCAGTGGATATTTAAGTAAGCATGGTAGGGCGGTGGATGCTTGATGCTTTTGCAGGCCTATTTAGGCTCACCCAATCCTCACATGTTTCAGTGGATATTCAAGTAAGCAAAGTAGGGCGGTGGATGCTGGATGCTTTTACAGGTCTATTTAGCCTCACCCAATCCTCCCATGTTTCAGTGGATATTTAAGTAAGCATGGTAGGGCGGTGGATGCTTGATGCTTTTGCAGGCCTATTTAGGCTCACCCAATCCTCACATGTTTCAGTGGATATTCAAGTAAGCAAAGTAGGGCGGTGGATGCTGGATGCTTTTACAAGCCTATTTAGCCTCACCCAATCCTCCCATGTTTCAGTGGATATTCAAGTAAGCAAAGTAGGGCGGTGGATGCCTGATGCTTTTGCAGGCATATTTAGGCTCACCCAATCCTCCCATTTTTCAGTGGATATTCATAATTCAAGTAAGCAAAGTAGGGCGGTGGATGCCTGATGCTTTTGCAGGCCTATTTAGCCTCACCCAATCCTCCAATGTTTCAGTGGATATTCAAGTAAACAAAGTAGGGCGGTGGATGCTGGATGCTTTTACAGGCCTATTTAGCCTCACCCAATCCTCCCAAGTTTCCAAAAAACCATTGGAGAAAGCCAAATAAATTGTAGTAAAACTTCTTACTGCAGCTGGCTTTCTATTACCAATTTGAACTTCTTGTCATCAATAATTTCGGCAGCTGCTTCCTTATAGTCGCCGTAGGCGACGGCGAAGCTCAACCTATCCATATATATAATAGAGGAGCCTGTCCTGTGAGTGAGCATTTCGCGCGCCATGGGGGAAGCTTCTGGTGAGGAGGTGAAGGTGTTTTTGGGTAAATTGGGGTCAAAGAACACGATTTTGAGGGGAAGGGCTTGCACCGATCACGGGAACATGCTTAAAACATCAAAAATGTGACTTTTTTCAATGTTTTGCAACTGCGCAGTTTTGGGAAGCTACTCACTGTGGCGAGGTTGCACTCAGTATTCATAATCTTTCATAGAACACAGCAAACCTGTATCCTTCTTTGGCAATCTAACCTTTGTTGGATTGATTGCCTAATCTTTGAAGTCCCTCGAGGACAGCCAGGTGTTTGCTGTTGCACTCATTTGGTGTGGCTATAATTTGGTCACAGGGTGGGAGTTTCTAAAAGAGTCGGTAGACCAAGAAAAGAGGCTAATGCATGAAAAAAGCTGAGCACCCGTGTAGCGGGACCCATGCAGCCCAAATAATTTCTCTAATCCCCCTCCAACCATTTGGCTTCTTCTATCACCAAATTGCCCCCCAGCCGTTACCCATGCAGCCCAAATATATTCCTCCAATCCATTGCCCCCCCCCCCCCAACCATTTGTCTTCTTCAAGTAAGCAAAGTTGGGCGGTGGATGCCTGATGCTTTTGCAGGCCTATTTAGCCTCACCCAATCCTCCAATGTTTCAGTGGATGTTCAAGTAAGCAAAGTAGGGCGGTGGATGCTGGATGCTTTTACAGGTCTATTTAGCCTCACCCAATCCTCCCATGTTTCAGTGGATATTTAAGTAAGCATGGTAGGGCGGTGGATGCTTGATGCTTTTGCAGGCCTATTTAGGCTCACCCAATCCTCACATGTTTCAGTCGATATTCAAGTAAGCAAAGTAGGGCGGTGGATGCTGGATGCTTTTACAGGTCTATTTAGCCTCACCCAATCCTCCCATGTTTCAGTGGATATTTAAGTAAGCATGGTAGGGCGGTGGATGCTTGATGCTTTTGCAGGCCTATTTAGGCTCACCCAATCCTCACATGTTTCAGTGGATATTCAAGTAAGCAAAGTAGGGCGGTGGATGCTGGATGCTTTTACAAGCCTATTTAGCCTCACCCAATCCTCCCATGTTTCAGTGGATATTCAAGTAAGCAAAGTAGGGCGGTGGATGCCTGATGCTTTTGCAGGCATATTTAGGCTTACCCAATCCTCCCATTTTTCAGTGGATATTCATAATTCAAGTAAGCAAAGTAGGGCGGTGGATGCCTGATGCTTTTGCAGGCCTATTTAGCCTCACCCAATCCTCCAATGTTTCAGTGGATATTCAAGTAAACAAAGTAGGGCGGTGGATGCTGGATGCTTTTACAGGCCTATTTAGCCTCACCCAATCCTCCCAAGTTTCCAAAAAACCATTGGAGAAAGCCAAATAAATTGTAGTAAAACTTCTTACTGCAGCTGGCTTTCTATTACCAATTTGAACTTCTTGTCATCAATAATTTCGGCAGCTGCTTCCTTATAGTCGCCGTAGGCGACGGCGAAGCTCAACCTAGTCTTCTATAATACGCGTGATAAATGCATTTGCGCAGTCTGAATTCTAAACTATTCTTGGCACATGATAGCATTTTGAATAGATCTCAGCGAGTTTAACAAAATATCACCGCTCGTCCTCACAGTTTTTCCTTGGTAATGAATTATGATTGAAAACGTGACGATTTTTGCCATTTTTTCCCTTTTTTCAACTTTACTTCTTTGTAGATCATTCAATTTTCAACTTTTTCTGTCGGACTTTTTTTTAAATTCAAGGCAAAACAATTCTCTACAAGATCTACATCTACATTGCTTTCTTTTGTCAACTTTGAGAAATAATTTTATTAAAAAATCTCAATGAGTAAAGCCAATTTTCGCGATTTTGGATCTACTCGGAGAGCAGATCTTTCAAGGAAGTTATATGGTAAAAAGATGTGTAAAACTTTTCATCTGCTTAATGTGATATCCCCTGCTTCCGACGATTGAAGTATGGTGTAGAACTGAACGACTGAACGATGACTGAACCAAACCTGGTTTTAATTGTGGCTTTTGTCCATTGAAGAGTAAGTAGCATTGTCTTGGTTTGTGCGAAGTTCTTACATAAATTTAGTAATAGTCTGAGAAATTTGATGGAAACCAACATGTAACTAAATTTCGAGCATGCAGTTTATTCCAGGTGCAATGACGCAGTGCATACTTATCGTGAACCATAGGCCACCAACAAAGGGTGGCCGCGCGAAGCGCGGCCACTGACCAATATTACTAGTATAAATATATATATGTCTTTCCGGGGGCGGGCCTCCGCGGTTTTTCAACGAAATTGGCTAATTTTTTGCATGAAGGTCAGCCTGGGTGGTATCTCCAGGCCATTTTTTGCGCTTGGCGTATTTTTGCGTTTTTCGCGCAAAACCTAAATTTTTGATGTTTCAAAATTCAAAAAATCATAAATGACTGGTTTTTCAATAAAATTTGCTGAATTTTTGCAGGTATGTCTGGCAAAGTAATATCTTGAAGCTGGCAAAAGGAATTTTCCAAATATTTATTATTTATCGATTTATTGGTAAAAACCCAAAATCTTGATGTTTCAAAATTTTGAACTTGCATAAGTCTATGGTTTTTCAACGAAATTAGCTGATTTTTGGTATGTACGTCCGGGAAAGTAATATCTTGAAGCTGGCAAAAGGAATTTTCGAAATATTTATTATTTATCGATTAATTGGCAAAAACCCAAAATCTTGATGTTTCAAAATTTGAACATGCATAAGTCTATGGTTTTTCAATGAAATTAGCTGATGTTTGGTATGTACGTCCGGGAAAGTAATATCTTGAAACTGGCGAAAGGAATTTTTTAGTATTACTCGATTTATAGTCTAAAAACAAAAATCTTGATGTTTCAAATATTTGATCATGTATAATTCATGGTTTTTCATTGAGATCTGTTGAATTTTGTCATGAATTTTCATCTAGCTGGTGTCTTGAGGTAAGGCCGCGCATCTTGGCAACCGCCGAGAATACCTTGTTAAGCAATCAGGTGAAGCACAAATTGATGCAAAAACGGATTTAGAGACTATGTAGGCTAAAAACGAAATTTCAACTATTTAAGTCCAAAAGTGCCAAACTAATTTCGAAATAACAGACATTGATGAATTTTCTTGCGGATGTTGATTTTCTTTACCTAAAGTGGAAAAAAACATTTTTAATTAGAGTCTACAAGTTGTGTTCTTTCACTATCCACTCAAGCTAAAGGAACCGAAAAAAGGAGCACCCACCTCAAACTGGACAATGCCGGCCAGACGCTTGGAGTAGAGGACGTGGAAGCCGCGACCGATGTCCCTGCCCAACAGTCTAGACACCCCGCTGACCAGCTCCGTGTACTGTTCAAAAACATCTTTCCCATCCTCGCAGGGGAAAGGAAAAGAAGCGAAGGAACCAGAAGTCGAACGCTGGCATTGCGGTAGGCGGCAAGTGGAAGTGGCAGGCTGAGGTGGCCGTTCAGCTGGAGCTTGCCCGGAGCCACGGCGCTGCTGAACACTGCTGCTTGGCCCAGCCCCAGCCAGGAGCGACGCAGCAGCTCTTCTCTACTCACCTCCTCTTCTGCAACTTTTACTCTCTAGGACTCTCTTTTTGCCGCCTCCACCTCCGTTCTCCTCTATCCACTGCGCTCACACTGACTGAAGCTGCCTTGTACAAGCCCTGACGTACCCATTTTCAAACTAGAATCCCATCCCCGTCCAGCTCTCTCTAGGATACCTTTGAGAGGAGACGATCGCAGCAGAGGCCAGGTGCCCAGCTGCTTGAACACCGGCTGCAAGGCCTCTCCGCCATTGGCCAGGCCTTGGGAGCGGTTGCGACAGGCGGCATAGGCCAGACGCAGCTGTCTATACGTCCCATCCCCGTCCAGCTCTCTCTGCCACCCAATCAATCTCTGCCGAGAGTGAAAAGAGCCAGAGCAGGGAACATTGGCGAGGAGCTGTGCGGTGAGGTTGGAGACCTGGTAGCGGACGGCCTTGTACTGGCTGTGCGAGGCACGCCCTGCCGGCACTGCGTTGCGCAGCTGCCACCCGCCGCAGGCGAACTGGTGAAAGTCTGCCAGACACACATTTATGGGCACAAGCAGAAGGGCACCAAATGGTCTAGATGGTCTGGCAGAATATCAGAAATGACAGTGCAACCGACTTGACAGAGCATGACTCAGAAGATAGTTGATTCTAAATGCATCTTGTAAGGCAAGTTGGATTCTCCCAAATGGGATTTTAGATGGGATGCCTTTGCTTTTGAAAAGCTAGATATCGATTCTAAAATGATCAAATAAAATATTACTTTAGCAATTTAAAAACAAGGTATTCTCGGCGGTTGCCAAGATGCGCGGCCTCACCCCAAGACACCACCTAGATGAAAATGCCAAAATTCATCAGATTTCAATGAAAAACTATGAATTATGCATGATCCAATTTTTGAAACATCAAGATTTTGGGTTTTTGACTATAAATCGAGAAATACTAAAAATTTCCAAAATTCCTTTTGCCAGCTTCAAGATATTATTTTCACGGATGTACATACCAAAAATCAGCTAGTTTCATCGAAAAACCATGGACTTATGCATGTTCAAATTTTTGAAACATCAATATTTTGGTATTTTTGACTATAAATCAATAAATAAAAAATATTTCGAAATTTCCTTTTGCCAGCTTCAAGATATTACTTTGACGGATGTACCTGCCAAAAATCAGCTGATTTCATTGAAAACCCAGCGATTTATGATTTTTGGTACTTTGAAACATCAAAATTTTGGGTTTTGGGCGAAAAACGCGAAATTACGTCAAGCGCAAAAAATGGCCTGGAGATACCACCTAGGCAGACCTTCATGCAAAAAATTAGCCAATTTCGTTGAAAAACCGCGGAGTACGGGCCCCGGAACCACACATATATATATATATATATATATATATATATATATATATGCGGACAGACGGACGTAAAAATGGGGTAACTGCTTAAGCTGGCCTTGGCCGCCCGCCGCTTCGGGCAGGGCGCCAGAGCTCCTCCGGCCTCCGGGCACGGGTGCTACGGCCCCTACGCTTCGCCTAGCATGCTTCGCATGCTAGGCTGCGCTCCGGGGCCTCCGCACCCATGCCCTCCGGCCTACGGAGCTCTGACTGCCCTGCCCTCCGCGGCAGGCGGGCGTCGGCCGCGCAACCAAAAGGACAACGATCTGAGGGGTGGGTCAAAATCCTGATTCCTCTCCCTTCAATAGTTCATAAGGCAAGCAAAACTCGCAAAACCCTAAGACCTTGGCAAGGCGTGGCAGTGAAGTCGATGGAGGCGAGGAGTTCCTGGGCCAGCTGAGACCAGGCATCCTCCTCCTTCACCAGGGTGTCGAGGCGTTGAACGCCGGGTGGGAGGGTCGTAGTGCTGGTGGGAGGGGTGGTTGAAGGCCTGGTGGTCGTTGTGCTGGCGGGAGTAGTGCTGGTTGGGCAGGGTGAAGCAGATGGACAGGAACAGGTGGGAATAGGCGGCTGGGTGGGAAAAATCCAGGGCTTGTAAGGCTCTGCTGTGCTGCTCTGAAAATTGCCTTCCATGATAGATTTGAAAGTGTAGGCCTTGGTCAAAGTTTAGATTTCCAATTTATGCTAATGAATCGATCGATATTTTATGAATAAATTGATGCATTTAAAAGAGGATGTTGAAAATTGTAAACTTTGTGTGCCATAACCATATGATAGATGAAGGCTTGGCCCTGACTTAATCTTACAGTAATGTCAGAAGTGCTGCAAAAGCCATTTTTAACCGATTTTGTTATAGCAAAATCGTCATTCAGTCGAATTAGTCAGTTTTTTGTATTTGGCTTTCAAAAACAATTTGCTTCTGAAAAAACATTAACTAACAAACAGTCCGCTTTCAAAAACATCCCTAAATCTTGCCGAGCATGGATTATGATCTGCAATTTTAAATTCAAATACAAACTTTTTTCTTAAATTTTGCGAAAAAGGCTTCCTGGGCATTCGCGACTGTCTATCTATTGCAGGTAGAGCTGTTGGACTGGATCGAAAAATAACTGGCTGAGTGGTGGACGGAGTCGATGTGGCCTCAGTTGGATTGGTAGCAGAAGAAGGTGCAGTAACAATGACGGTGTGAAGAGGTTGTTCCTGCGTGGCTTCTTCTGAGAAAATGCCGCCCAAGTATTGCCGCCCTGGGAACACCTCATGTGTCCCAATTCCTGCCCATAAACAATTTGCTCACCAAGTGGTTTCTCGTAGAGACGAAGAGCCAGAATAAATATGGCCAGCAGGAGAAGGATGGAGATGGTGAACATGCAGATGAGCAGAGTGGCAAACAGAGGTGCATATCTGCAAAATACCCATTTCATTGCTGCAAACATCAAAATAAAATTTCTGAAATTATCTTTGGTCAATATCATCATCGACAGTCTGTTTGTTTACTTTCTGATGAGAATAGGCCACAATTTCCAATTACTTCTCAGTAAATCGTCGCTCGTCCTTGAAAGGCCGATAGCTGATAAGACTGGCCTCATTCGCAGCTGAGATCACCTTAAACAAACCTTCCGAATAGCAATGCAACTGAACTATTCTGATGAAGCAAAAGAAACACTGTCGTCGTTGATGATGCGGTAGGAAGCTCGCATCGTTCAAAGCCTTTTCTAGTCAATTCATTGTCGCAGGTCACCCAGATGATATTTGTGAATATCGCTCTGCTCATCAGCACGCTCGCTTTTCATGATTATTTATTGATTTTCCGCACCATCGCTAGGCAATAATTATGAAACTGAAAATTTTCAGTTTGCAAAATGAAATTCAACAAGAATTAGAATCATTTTTATGCGAAAAACCAATCTGGACAGAAGTGGAGCATAGGAGAGGGGGCGGAGACTTTTTTGACGCGAGCAAAGCAGCTTACGGAAGGGAGTGCAAATAATTGCCAGCGCCTTCTGCCCCACTCTGCTCCATGAATTTGCCCCCCCCCCCTTTTCTCCGCAAACTTCATGCCCTTTAATAGAACCAGAAGACGGGCCCTACTTTACTCCCATTTCAGCACATTCATGGGACTTTTTGCCTGTCGTAAACTGACGGCATGAATGCAGCAGAATGGGGGCATGGCGTGTGTCAGCTGTTTAGGGGACGGCAAAAAGGAGAGCCCCGGATTAGGGCCTCCGCTTTTTGCCCAGAGATTGGCTGTTCCGGCTTTGCGTCAGAGAAACAGGCACAAAAACAGCCCTCGTTAGCCTTCGCCTTAGCCTTCCCACAGGCCCACCAAACCTCAACCTCTAAACACTCTTCCCTATCGAAGCTGCCAGCACAAGAGAGAGAGCAGAGGCAGGCTCAATCCTCCTCAAGAGCGCACAGACCCCCGGGAAATCCAATCCCATGCTTCTTTTGTCACAAGTGGTCGGCAGGCAGAGAGGGGGGGAAAGAGCGCCAGTGTCTTTCCTGCCCAGGAAATTGTGCGCTTCCCAGGAGTGACAGGGAGCCAAAGGACAAGGGCCCCCTTCGGCCTCCAAGCCACGTCAAGTGCGGACGTGCCGGGCATTTTTACCCCGCCTCTATACTCCAGGCTCGCAACCTCCCATCTGGACAGCTAAAAGGCTACATTGGCCACCAGATGCAGCACCCATCTGCCCCTAACACCGGAATAGAGGGGAAAAGGGGGGCCAAAGGGGAGTCTGCTAATGTGGCAGGGCCACACTTTTGAAGTGGCATTCTAATGCGGCCCACTTTTCAGCACAAGGAGGCGGGGCCTAAAGTCTGAAATAGCCTCGGGGAGGGGCAGAAAAAGGGACAATCATAGAGAAGCCATCTGGGAGAGGTTGGGGGAGGCGCTTGGTTTTTGGCCGAGGCAGTCTCTCAGTCTCTCTCGGGGGCACAAGCGTGCGCATTTCAACGTCGCCACAGCCTGTTGACAAAGGCAGAAAAAGGGCCAGGCTTCCTCCCCACTCCTTCACAACCCAACCTCCCTACTTCTCCCGCCCTTTCTCTCCCGCACAAGCCAGGCCATTACTGCGAGCAGCCTAGCTGGTACATGGCTGAGTATGGCAACGCGAATTGCAATGTTGTGCTGTTTGCCTTGCTGTTTTTGTTCTCTCATTTCTCACGCACACATCTGGCTCACATCATTACGGTTGAAGAGGTGGCGAGGAATTTCGAAGAAACGCACAAAAAGCCAGAAGGGGCGTTGCAAGATGGGAAATGGATGGGCTGTAAAAGGGAAGTGGGTTCGGGTCACGGATGTGCACATGGGGGGAGGGAAGGAAGGCAGCGCATTGTAATAATGGAGCATGAGACGCCTTCAAATGGCCGGCGCAAGAACTGGGTGGAGTTGGCGCAATTTATGAGGCGCAGCGTTTCTTCTAGCCTCAGATGAGACCAAGATTTGCTCAGTCAACGGCCATTTTTTGTCAGTCCAAAGCGTCGCCTGAAATCCCCGGCCATCAGTCATCATCCTGCCGTTCCGGGTAATCAGTGAGAAGACTTCCAGAGTAGGCCTTGGCCGATGAGCAGGGGTAATACATGGCTGAAGATGAGGCTGATGCTGCTTTTGATGGCCTGGTGGTGGGTGGAGGTGCGGGGAGCGGTCAAGGACCCGCTGGACTTCGTCTCCGTCAACGCCAACCCGAATGCTCTCTCAGTGTTGCCCGGCCTGCGGGGGGCAGTGCAGCCGAGCGTCTACGCGGAGTTCGCCAAGGCCGGCATCATGGCCCAGCCGGTGGCGCTGCTAAGGTTTGCTCATTTTGCCCTCATTCTCAAAGTAGCTTTCCAGTCACAAAAATCCCCCGAAATAAAAAAGACATTTAACGAATAAGACCGTTATCAGCTGTTGGTCTTATTCGAAAAAATGTATTTTTTTATTTCGGGGGATTTTTGGAGTCTGGAAAGATAGAAGAGAGGACTTTAGGACAGAAAGGGTGATTTGAGTGATGAAGGCTACAGCAAGCAGTGCTTCCCTCTCCAGCTGGACCTGGATCGCTATCAGACAGATACGCTTTGCGCTCTGCTCAACTTCACCCGCTGTCCTCTGGAGCCGGAGCAGTTCCTTGAGGCCCAGAAAACCATGGACTCCTTTCGACAGGTTCCTCTCACCTCCTATCCATAATTAATTATAATCAACTTGCTGCCCCCCTTCCCACCACAGGCTACAATAACTCAACTGATGGAAGCCAAAGCCCTTGTCGCCAAGCAGCAGAACCTCCTCAAAACCATCGCCCAGGAGCACAGTCGCTCCCGCAGCAGCTTCGAGTACAGCTATGAGAGTCCTTCCACTCATGTTCCACTCCACTCCAGTCCCACCCATCAACTCCCCTTTCTAGAACATCGTCAGCGCCGCTCCAACCGACTACGTCGACGCAAGCGCTCCGAGCCCCCCGAGGACCCGGTAGCTCTAAGCATGGCCCTGTGGGACGCCACGGCGCTGGGCACCAGCGAGGCCGCCCTCACCCTCGTCGGCGTCAACCGGGACGCCATCCACGACCTCTACACGCAGGCCGCCGAGCATGCCACTCTTGTTCTGCCCCTCATTCCTCCCCTCCGGCCCCTTCAATTACCCCACTGGGTGTTTGGCCAGCTGGAGAAGCGGGAGGTGGAGCAGTCGGAGCACCTGAGCATCACCCAGGACGTCGCGGATGCCCTCAAGGTATACCCCATGTCTGCCTTTTTACACCAGAACTGCTATTAACAACAAAAACGTTAAACATTAAACATTCATCATACGACCAGGATCATATTAAAAGGCTTTTGACTGCTCTAAATATAATTTCAAGGCGGAACATCAGCTTAGCGAGTTGCCTTTCCTACAAGCAATGCTAGGCCCCTGTTCAAATGCTAGGCCCCTGTCCCATAACCACCGTTTGCTCCAAAACCCCCATGCCCGTGGAATCCACTGTCTCATGTGGCCTCAGAGGTGCATTGCTAATTGGAATAAAATACCAGAGGCTGTGATACTCGCTTCCCAATCAGCATTCTGTGATTTCCTGAAACGCGAATGATCAAGTTTCATTCGATTAGGCAGGCATTGCTGCTTCTGCCTTATGTCCCAGTGTAACTGGAGTAAAAAAAAATCAAATCAAATCAAGCAGGGTAGCAGTAGTTGAGCGGAGAGGGGCAGTGATGGGCGGCTGGGCAAATGGGCAACTTGCATGCCTAGGGGAATGCGACATTTGCTCCACTGAGGCATGGGGGGGGGCGAGAGTGCGGGGCGACGAAGCCAGCCCTGGAGCCGGAGCCTAGTCCCTGCTGGCTCTCGCCCCACCCCTGTCCCTCAGCGAAGGGCATGGGAGCCCCCAGCCTGGCAATTGCTATATTTTCTATTTACTCATACATTCCTTCTCCATTTGCCCACCTCTAAACTGGGCCTATGCGCAGGCCATGGAGAGCCAGCTGCGGTCGATGCGTCGGGAGCTGGAGACGCTGGCGCTGGTCCAGGAACTGAGTTTACAATTGGCCCAGCGAGCCTCGGAGATCAAGCTTGGCGTGGAGGCGGCGCTCTACAAGGGCGAACTGAGGCCTGGTCTAATTGGACCGGAAGAGCTCATGCAACAGCTTCGGCAGTCCTACGGGGAGCTGGGCCTGAGGGGCATGCTCTTCAACACCTACCCAGAGCTGCTGTACCGGCTGAGTCGGATCATCATCGTGGGGGCCTTTCCGCGGCTGCAGAGACTGCTGGGCATCGTCTGCGTGCCCATGATCCACTCCGATCGCCTCTTCCTGCTCTTCCAGGTTGCTTATAGCTTTCTCAGCACACAAAAAATAATAAAAATTAAAAAAATAAATTAAATAAATATAATGGAACAAAAAGGCATGGCGTGTTGCTAGATTTTTGCTGGTGTATTCTTGCCTATTTTTGAACAAACATCACAAACGAAAAAATCATAAAAATATTTTCTCCAGATGTGTTTTCATAAGCGCTGGCTTATGGATGGAAGGGAAAAATTCAATTCAAACTTGTGCTTCGGAAATTCTCAATTCACAAATATATGCCGAGGAGTAGGATTGACAGGCCTGTCATGATGGTCGGATCTGCCCCAAGCATCCGATCCCCCAAATACGCATGTTTCAGCACATCCACGCCGGGGCCTTCTCCAAAGACATGCAGCACTTCGCCCGGGCCAACGTCCCCGCCTTCTCTGTCCTGCCCCTGCAAGCCTGGAGTCTGAAAGTTGTCCCACCTTCCCACCCTTCCTCCACCTTTCACAGCCCCTCTGCCAGGACATCCGTTATCCCAACCTCGGCTCCTGCTGGAACAGCGGCGATTTCCTCCGCCTATGTCCGCCCATCCCGCGGACCACCAACGGATCGCACACCACCTGCTCCATCCCTCCCCGTTCATCCACGCCACCTCCTCCCCCTCCCCCCCACATCTCCTTCCTGGCCCCTCATCAGGACCAGGCTGCCAGTGGGAAGTACAGCGGGTGGCGGGGGGCTTCGCGGAAGGGCGGATGGTGGGCGACCGCTGGCTCATCGCCACCAGCCTCCAGTACTACAGAGAGGAGCTGCCCAGGTTGCCTATAGAGGGAAGAGAGAGAGGAGGAGAGGAGAAGAATGGGGGACATAAAGGCAGCGGCATGGGAGTCTGCTGGCCCCAGAGGGCTCGGTGGTGAAGCCGGTGGAGCGCCCCGTGGACCTCTACTACGTACCGCCGGGAGGCTTCCTGCACTTCGGCCGGGAGACCTTCGGCGGTCTGCCCAAGGCACTGCCGGAGCCGCCGCCTTTGCCCAGGTTAGAGGGGGCAACCTCGTAGGCACAATTGTACACTACTATTCATTCATATTCATACCTCTTTTTCAATCAACAATAAGTCAAGATTCAGTATATCTTAATTTATAGTTGATTGAATTGGGGGTATGAATAAATCACCATCTATGATAGGGTAATGGACACTTTTCTACACCTCCTTGTGGCACACCTCGTGGCCAATTGAGGCGTAAGTTGGAGATGGTGAGGCTGGGAGTGGAGCATTTTGAGGACGCTGGAAGTGATCATGACGCCGTCCGCGGCAGGCCGACTGGAGCAAGCGGAGTCAATGCTGCTGATGCCTGCCAGAGAGGCCAACCTCACCCACGTCCTCTTCCACTACAATCAGCCGGCCATCGGCCAGCCTCCCGTTGGCAATGGAAGCCACCGGCCTACTCTACAGGTCCTCTCCCAATCTCACCTCACCCCTGGCCCTGGAGAGCAGAAAGGGGTTTGAGATGGGGCTGGGAGAGGAGGCTGTGGAGGGTCCGAGTCCCTACGCCTTCTGGGCAGTGTGCGGGCTGAGTCTGGTCAACCTGGCCTCCCTGCTGGCCCTCTGGGCTCTCTTCTGCCGCCATGATGGGGACGCCGCCATTCACAGCCTTGCACAGCCTAGAGCTCTTCCGGTTCTCTCTCCTCTCTCTCTGGTTGCTGTGCTGATTTCCTTACAATGGTGCAGGAAGCCAGCTCCAGTGGAAGCGGGGATAGCAGCTGTGCAGCGCAATCGACACTGGGCGAGCGTGAGCCGTCCATAGAGTACATCCTGGCCCCCATCCAGCCACCGCCCCGCTCCGACAGTCCCCTTCGCTTTTTCTGCCTCCCATTGCCTCAGTGCCCTTCCCTGTTGCAGTGGGCCGCAGTAGAAGCCTGCGCAGTGGTGAGTACCAGAAGCATCGAAGAGCCTACGCTCGTGACTGGCATTGAACCTGATTTTATCACCCATCTCGCTCAGCCTACACATTCCATCTGATCACATTTTGTCAGTCTTTTATTATTCAAGGCTGCTTCATCCGTTTTCCACTTCGAATGCCTTTTTCAGAAAAAGTGATCGCAATCATTCAATTAACACTATCATCGATATCAACGTCGCCAAATGTGCACAAAAAAGTTTCCCAAATTGAGCTCAGGACAACTTCAAACATAAAAGGCGGTCTGAATTTGGGCAAATTTTGCGTTTTATAAGATTGATGTTGACAAAACTGCTTATCCAGTTATATCACAGGACAAAACTGGAATGAGCAATAGAAAGGTTCGCGCATTGCATCGCGAATGGTGATTTTAAGCTTTTATTCCAGCACAAAATTTTATCCCAATTTTGAAAAAGAAGAAAAAAACAAAATTTTTTGAACTATAAGTACATGGATCAGAATTTCAAGCTAGCCAATTTGTCTGTTTAATATTGGACTCTAAGAAATCGAACGATAACCATTATTAGCTGACTTAGTTTTTTCTTACTTCATATTTACAAGCGGAACCAGCTATGTCGCGCTTTTTTGTGCAAATGCCAATATTACCTTGCACAATCTTCTCAGTTTCTCTTGAGCTCTAAACTTTTGACCCCTTTTCAGGAACCCATTTAGAAGATGAAAGGACACTCTCAGTTGACGGTGCAAAAAAATCGATTCATGTCTGGCAGAGATGTATAGGTGCCACTGTGCAGTGAGCATTGGGGATTGCTAACGGGGGCGGGGATGTAGAAAAATGTTTTGCAAACACCGGGCTCGGCCAGACACAGCTGAGCACAGCTGTCCAGTGTAGGAACGTTGGCAGGGCCTCAAATGATCAGCTTCCCCATTTTCTGCCCTGGAGCCCATTTGGATGATAAGGGGAACCAGTGACCACACGATAAGCATTTGTAGCCATACTGGCGATGGCCATGGTGCAAGTGTAGGGTGGGCCGGTAGGGGGCATAGCAACTGCTGCGCTGCTCATGCCTGGCGTAGCTGCAAAGACAGAAAAGCTCATAGACGAATGAAAGATAAGGAGAGGGAAGGAAGAGTACGAGCAAGGGCTGGCGTTGGAACACAAGCTTGCGCAGTCCAGCTCCACTGCAAATGCCACAGGAGCAGAGCCCAGCTCCTTCCTTTCATCTCGCCCTGGCCTGATTTCAGACCAGCTCAACCGGCATAATTCAATCAACTGGCAAAATTCCTCTCATCACACATTTACGCTTTCGATGCCCAAATTTCTTTTTGATATACATTTGTAAAAGCTAGAAACAATGCATGTGGAGTAAAAGACCAGCCAGTTTTTTAGTCCATAAAAAGTAATAAATAAAGCGGCTGTTGAATAAGGACAGGGCATGATTTAACATGTCAAGAAAGGGGTTAAAAAGTTTGTGGAACCGGTTACGCGCTACTGCAGCAAGGAGATGGTTGAGGCAGGGTGAGCGAGCGATAAGAAACGGGGAGAATAGGCGTATCGCTGTCACTTAGTCAATCAACCAACCTACTCCCTTTCGTCCAAGCGCCGCTATGTCTTTTGTAGAAAAACCAGGACATCAAATAGTTGACATTTTTAAGCTGTCCAACGAGGAATTTATGGAAAATGAACTTCCAAAAGTTTAGGAATTCAGGCCGAAAACCCTGCACCATGTCCTGTTTGTAGGGAGCGTTGAGGCGCTTGGGAAAGCCTACTGGACGACGGCAACTCCCCACCGCCTTCGCCGCCCCCACTCAACAGCGGCTTCCGCAGCCCCTTTATGTCCGGCCACGCTTTTTACCTCCAATTCATGCCTCACTTTACCACTCAAATGCCTCATCTTTCAAATTTATGGTAAATTTAATGTTGCCAAGTGGTCACTAATGACTTCATCCCATGATGTTCTTCCGCATTACCTTGAGAGCTAGCGATTCTAGGTGTCTTTGTTGGGTGTTCAGAGAACCTGGCCAACACCTGCAGCCAGCTCTGCGAGGAGATGGGCAATTGGGAGGACTTCGCAGGCCTGGCCGACCTCTCCACCACGGAGGTCAAGCATTGCACTCAATATAACACCTCCATGTCTCCACCCTCCCCTAATCCATCCAGGATCGCACTTGCGATGCCTACAATCTCTTCTTCACCCTCTCTCCAACTCTTCAAGCGCCAGCAGGGTTCCATTGGGCCCTAAAAAGCCTCAATGAACCCGCGCCTTCCAGTGTTCAGCTTTTCCTTCTTTCTCCTCTCCTGCCTCTGGCTGAATTAAAAACAGGAGGAGAAAACTGGCGACTGGGCGCCAAAACCCTGAACGCCCTCCTCGCATCTGTCTCAATGTTTGCATCTCCAGTTCGTTGCCTCCATTTCGTTCATAAGAAAATCAGAGCATCTAGTCATATTTGAAGCTGAAGTTTATCTGAATGGGAAGCTGGGGCAGCAGCTTGGCCTCTGATGTCGCCTGAGCAATGGAGCAGTTTGCCTGTTTGCAAGAGAATAGGCCAGGAAAGGATGAACCAGAATGGGCGCATCCAGAATGAGTGGGCCAATAGAGGCAGCGCTTCGGGGAAGGAGCGGCGACACTTCACCCTCCGCCTTCACAGAGCTCATCAGACTACCTTCCTCTGCCTCCTGCCCTATCGAGGCCTTCAAAGACCGAAACTTTGGTCTTTCAGCCGATGTTTGGAAGCAAGTGGCGGATTAAAAAAATTGAGCAGTGGACTATATTGATTTTAGACAGTTTTACTGCTGATGCCCAGCTAAGAAACATTAGCTCAGCATGCTAGGCTACGCTCCGGGGCCTCCGCAGCCTTCGGAGCTCTGGCTGCCCCGTCCTCCATGGCAGGCGGCCTGCAGCTGTGCAATAAACCAGTTTTACACATTACACTCCCCCTCCATAAATTAACTAATTTACAATTTATAAAATTTTCTATGGTCTGATATCTTAGGTGCTACGGTGGCACATTTGCTGAACATAATTTTATGATCATTCGAGAACATTTAAATCCAATTTTCTTTCTTAGCGATGTTTTTCTTGACAAATGCGGACTTTTATCTTGCTAAATTGCAATTTTCCTCCTTTGTTTATTTCACAAGGAGATGTTCATTTCTTCTTCTAAACAATCCAAAATAGCCCAAAAAAGAAGGCCTTGACTCAAACAGATGGCGGAAAACAGGCTGCTCGGCACTCCGCGAAGGAAGCATACGAGCCCGGCTCCCCGTGGCAGGCGAAGATGCCGATGCACTGCTTCTCGCCCGGAAACCTGGAGGGAGTTTGTGGCAAGTGAAAGGTGCTTTCTAGAGTTGAAGGGATATAGGAGAAGAGACCAGACGAGAGCCAGGTCAGCTGGCGTGAAGGCCTCTGCAGCGCAGTTGTTCAGGATGTCGAAGACTCGCTGCAGCTCATTCCCGCAGACAGAGGCACTGTCTTTGCCCAGCGCAGCCAGCTGGCAGCAAACATGTTTCGGGACCTGGAGCATAGGGTAGAGGGGAAAGAAACCGGCAAGGCGAGTAGAACTAGAATACGCAGCATGGCTCGACTTTGTCAGCAGATAGTAGAGGGTTATGCCAGATTGGAAGGCTTGTGTGGGTGGAAACTGGATGTGTCTAAACTAGATGTGTCAGAGGAAATTGTGAACTGATTCAAGGTTAAATGCTCCTACATTGGCTTTAGCACTGGTAAATTTGAAAATTGCCTGCTTGCAAACTATGAACCAACCGGATACACCGAGCTGTTGGCCTTGGCAGTAAATTGAATCATCCCCTCAGGTAACGTAGAAGAGGAAAAAGAACTGGTTCGGATAGTCTCTTGGGAATCAGACCATTTACACCCTTATCCGGCGGCCAAAGCGCTGCTAGCTACACCTGTTCTAAACCCAAAAATTGGCATTTTTAATTGGCGTTTTTTAAGCTGTCCAATGATAAGCTGCAGTCACACTATTATGTTTAGAAAAGTTAAGAAAAATCAACTTCGAAAAGTTTAGGTATTTAGGCCCAAAAAGCCTCCCCCCAGGAGTGGCTTCCGGGGTGTCACGACGGTTCATCAACGCGACGGTTCATCAAAACGACGGTTCATCAAAACGACGGTTCATCAACGCGACGGTTCATCAACGCGACAGTTCATCGAAAATGACAGTTCATCAAAACGACGGTTCATCAAAACGACGGTTAATCAAAACGGTTATTTGGTAACCAATTCACCATCAAAAAGTGTTTATTAACTATCAAAATTGTAGCTTAAATGGTGTTTGAGATTTCAAGATAATTTGCTGCCCATTGGTTAAAGTTTAAATATCGTTTTTTGTGTTTTTTGAACAAGATTCGTCGTATCTCTCTTATTCTGCTCTTCATCTCTTCTATTCATGTGTGAAACTTACACGCTTTATTCAACAGTCAAATTTTGACTTTCCTATTTGTGATAGCTTTATTTAAAAAAAGGCAATAAAAATTTTGTGCCTCAACTAAAACGGGGAAAAAATATCATCAACTCATTTATAAAATCAACCATTAATCAGTTTATAATTGAAATAAAATTGAAATTTTTTGAAATTAAATTTTTTTGAAGACTGCATTGAAACAAATCTTATAAAGAGTAAATAAATAAACCGTATTACCATAAAGAATATGAAATTATAAGGAAAGGAATATAGATACATTTTGATGAACTGTCGTTTTGATGAACAGTCGTTGATGAACCGTCACATTAATGAACCGTCGCGTTGATGAACCGTCATTTTGATGAACCGTCGTTTTGATGAACTGTCGTTTTGATGAACCGTCGTGTAACCGGCTTCAGCCAGCCCTGCCCGTCCTCGCGGCGATGCTTTTGGCCTCCAATCTATGCCTCACTCCACTACTCAAATGCCTCATGTTTCAGATTTATTGTAAATTTAGTATTGCCAAGTGGTCTTTAATCTCATCAATCCATAGCAGTACTTTGGCAGAAAGCAATGGAGCTGCCTTTGGAAGGTGCTCATGGCTCATGGCTCATTATGGCGTACTTGTCCCCCACTTCCGCGGCCGCTGAGGGCTGCCGCTACTCGCTTCTGCCTGAGCCATTGGTTGGCGGTTGGAGTGAGCGTGAGGGTGGTTGATGGGCTGCTGGCTGCCGATGGGGCCGGCGTCCTTGGTCTTCTCCTCCAGCTGGGAAACTCCCAGGAGAAGCTCCTCGGCGACGCCTGCATACCGGGGGGGGGGGGGTGCTTTATTCGCACTCCTAGACATCTTCCTTCTCCTGCCCGCCTGCCCTTCTGGCCTACGCCCAGGCTGATGTTCCGTCACTGTGCTCCAGTGGTAGCTGCCTATGAATTTTGATTAGGTTTACTAGAGTAGTCTAAAGGGAATGTCATTTAGAACAGATATGGAAGATGTTTTGGGGTTTTGCCGTCACCATGAAAGGATGCATGCGCCTAATACAGAGAGATACCATTGAGGAGCATGCACCAGATACAAAGGCCTAGACGCCATGGAAAAAAGGTCATGAATATTTTTGAGAACTTTTGATCCATAAACCTTCGAGAATAAAGTACCTTATAATGGTCAATACAACTCCATGCATAAACCTTCACCCGATAAGTGATGCAGGAGCAGAAGCAACTTAGGTCTGGATCGCGCATTGGGAAGAGCTGCACCATTTGGCTCCGCCACTGATGCTATTAGTGGGAGGGGCTACTGGAAAGATTTATTTAGAAGCCATTCCCAACTGCCCAGCGTACCCCAGCTCCTCATCTGTTGAGAAGGGGCGTGATGGAAGGCTGAAATGACATCGACAAATTCCTATCGCCCAGCAAGAGTCAGGACGAGCAGGACAGAGGCAGAGGATTTGCTTTTACCAGGATCCAGACTAAAGGTACCTAAGCGCTGCCAATGCGACAGGGGCTGGACCACGGGGTAAATAGATTGGACAAACAGGTGTCTCCCGGAAGGCACTGAATGGAACTGAATGGCACGTTCTCCTTCATGCCGCTCAGGGAAAGCAGTGCTCAATCGTCTCTGCTTTCTCAGCCATCCCACTCCAGACTGGCTCCTCCGATGTTTCAATGCTTAGGCTTAGTCATTTACTAAAAACGTATAATCAATTGATTTGCCATATGCTCCTCATTCTGCAAACGCTAACATTCTTCTCCGGTTTCACATGTTTTCTCCCTTATTCAGTGCTGGAGAGAACTTCTTTCTTTTTCAAATTCAAATTTAGCAGGGAAAGCATGGCAATAATGAGTTTGCAATTACCTCATCAGCAGGGGCGTAGCAACAGGAAGCATCGAGGGTATCTGGAGGTGCCCTTGGAGAACTGAGAGCGAGAGACTGAGGCACAGGCACAGACACAACATCACAAGTCGCAACATCGCAGGCTGCTGGTTGTTGGCTAGGAAATTCGAAGCTAAGTAACCTTAATGACATCCTTATGCACTTGGCATTCTGGCCACTTTCCAGGGCTCCCCAGAAGCTCGGAGGCAGCCTAGTGGTCTTCCAGGAGGTCTTTGTTGGCGCCGCCGTTTGTGCACCCTCCATCAACAGCGCATTCACATCCATCTTCGCCGATTGGAACGAAGGCCTGCTTTGTTGATGTTTCGAATCTGAATGACTCCGCCAGCCATAGCAATTCATGTAATTTATTGTAGGAACTATGAATGGGCATCGAAAAGGGATGGGCTGGGAAAAAGGCCATACCAAGATAGCGGCTAGCTACAAGCGAATCAGTGGCAGTAAATGGGCCGACCATTATTAAATAGTTCCATCGGCAAAGCCAAAAGTTAAGCTCTTTTCCCCCAAAATATCTCAATTTCCTCGAGTGTAAAGCCAACAAAAGTCCCTCCTACTAATGGAATCTGCT
>JASANA010008902.1:0-97488 GCA_030248095.1 Ptycholaimellus sp. GST1_10
CGCTGAAGGCGGCTCTACTATGAAGGGGGAAGGGGATCCCTCGAGGTGTCTGGGCTGAAGGTTGGATTGCTAGCGGGCGCTGAGGAGCAGCTCCCGAGCTGCGTCGTTGAAGGCAGGACTGCGCTGCGGGCTTTTCCCCAGTTCCGACTGCTCCATGCTCGGCTTGGCCTTCTTCGCTGAAGGCGGCTCTACTATGAAGGGGGAAGGGGAGACCCTCGAGTGGGCTGGTCTGAAGGTTGGATGGAGAGCGTGCGTTGAGGAGCAGCTCCCGAGCTGCGTCGTTGAAGGCAGGACTGCGCTGCGGGCTTTTCCCCAGTTCCGACTGCTCCATGCTCGGCTTGGCCTTCTTCGCTGAAGGCGGCTCTACTATGAAGGGGGAAGGGGAGACCTCGAGTGGGCTGGTCTGAAGGTTGGATGGAGAGCGTGCGTTGAGGAGCAGCTCCCGAGCTGCGTCGTTGAAGGCAGGACTGCGCTGCGGGCTTTTCCCCAGTTCCGACTGCTCCATGCTCGGCTTGGCCTTCTTCGCTGAAGGCGGCTCTACTATGAAGGGGGAAGGGGAGACCTCGAGTGGGCTGGTCTGAAGGTTGGATGGAGAGCGTGCGTTGAGGAGCAGCTCCCGAGCTGCGTCGTTGAAGGCAGGACTGCGCTGCGGGCTTTTCCCCAGTTCCGACTGCTCCATGCTCGGCTTGGCCTTCTTCGCTGAAGGCGGCTCTACTATGAAGGGGGAAGGGGAGACCTCGAGTGGGCTGGTCTGAAGGTTGGATGGAGAGCGTGCGTTGAGGAGCAGCTCCCGAGCTGCGTCGTTGAAGGCAGGACTGCGCTGCGGGCTTTTCCCCAGTTCCGACTGCTCCATGCTCGGCTTGGCCTTCTTCGCTGAAGGCGGCTCTACTATGAAGGGGGAAGGGGAGACCTCGAGTGGGCTGGTCTGAAGGTTGGATGGAGAGCGTGCGTTGAGGAGCAGCTCCCGAGCTGCGTCGTTGAAGGCAGGACTGCGCTGCGGGCTTTTCCCCAGTTCCGACTGCTCCATGCTCGGCTTGGCCTTCTTCGCTGAAGGCGGCTCTACTATGAAGGGGGAAGGGGAGACCTCGAGTGGGCTGGTCTGAAGGTTGGATGGAGAGCGTGCGTTGAGGAGCAGCTCCCGAGCTGCGTCGTTGAAGGCAGGACTGCGCTGCGGGCTTTTCCCCAGTTCCGACTGCTCCATGCTCGGCTTGGCCTTCTTCGCTGAAGGCGGCTCTACTATGAAGGGGGAAGGGGAGACCTCGAGTGGGCTGGTCTGAAGGTTGGATGGAGAGCGTGCGTTGAGGAGCAGCTCCCGAGCTGCGTCGTTGAAGGCAGGACTGCGCTGCGGGCTTTTCCCCAGTTCCGACTGCTCCATGCTCGGCTTGGCCTTCTTCGCTGAAGGCGGCTCTACTATGAAGGGGGAAGGGGAGACCTCGAGTGGGCTGGTCTGAAGGTTGGATGGAGAGCGTGCGTTGAGGAGCAGCTCCCGAGCTGCGTCGTTGAAGGCAGGACTGAGCTGCGGTGTTTTCCGATGTTCCGACTGCTCCATGCTCGGCTTGGCCTTCTTCGCTGAAGGCGGCTCTACTATGAAGGGGGAAGGGGAGACCTCGAGTGGGCTGGTCTGAAGGTTGGATGGAGAGCGTGCGTTGAGGAGCAGCTCCCGAGCTGCGTCGTTGAAGGCAGGACTGCGCTGCGGGCTTTTCCCCAGTTCCGACTGCTCCATGCTCGGCTTGGCCTTCTTCGCTGAAGGCGGCTCTACTATGAAGGGGGAAGGGGAGACCTCGAGTGGGCTGGTCTGAAGGTTGGATGGAGAGCGTGCGTTGAGGAGCAGCTCCCGAGCTGCGTCGTTGAAGGCAGGACTGCGCTGCGGGCTTTTCCCCAGTTCCGACTGCTCCATGCTCGGCTTGGCCTTCTTCGCTGAAGGCGGCTCTACTATGAAGGGGGAAGGGGAGACCTCGAGTGGGCTGGTCTGAAGGTTGGATGGAGAGCGTGCGTTGAGGAGCAGCTCCCGAGCTGCGTCGTTGAAGGCAGGACTGCGCTGCGGGCTTTTTCCCAGTTCCGACTGCTCCATGCTCGGCTTGGCCTTCTTCGCTGAAGGCGGCTCTACTATGAAGGGGGAAGGGGAGACCTCGAGTGGGCTGGTCTGAAGGTTGGATGGAGAGCGTGCGTTGAGGAGCAGCTCCCGAGCTGCGTCGTTGAAGGCAGGACTGCGCTGCGGGCTTTTCCCCAGTTCCGACTGCTCCATGCTCGGCTTGGCCTTCTTCGCTGAAGGCGGCTCTACTATGAAGGGGGAAGGGGAGACCTCGAGTGGGCTGGTCTGAAGGTTGGATGGAGAGCGTGCGTTGAGGAGCAGCTCCCGAGCTGCGTCGTTGAAGGCAGGACTGCGCTGCGGGCTTTTCCCCAGTTCCGACTGCTCCATGCTCGGCTTGGCCTTCTTCGCTGAAGGCGGCTCTACTATGAAGGGGGAAGGGGAGACCTCGAGTGGGCTGGTCTGAAGGTTGGATGGAGAGCGTGCGTTGAGGAGCAGCTCCCGAGCTGCGTCGTTGAAGGCAGGACTGCGCTGCGGGCTTTTCCCCAGTTCCGACTGCTCCATGCTCGGCTTGGCCTTCTTCGCTGAAGGCGGCTCTACTATGAAGGGGGAAGGGGAGACCTCGAGTGGGCTGGTCTGAAGGTTGGATGGAGAGCGTGCGTTGAGGAGCAGCTCCCGAGCTGCGTCGTTGAAGGCAGGACTGCGCTGCGGGCTTTTCCCCAGTTCCGACTGCTCCATGCTCGGCTTGGCCTTCTTCGCTGAAGGCGGCTCTACTATGAAGGGGGAAGGGGAGACCTCGAGTGGGCTGGTCTGAAGGTTGGATGGAGAGCGTGCGTTGAGGAGCAGCTCCCGAGCTGCGTCGTTGAAGGCAGGACTGCGCTGCGGGCTTTTCCCCAGTTCCGACTGCTCCATGCTCGGCTTGGCCTTCTTCGCTGAAGGCGGCTCTACTATGAAGGGGGAAGGGGAGACCTCGAGTGGGCTGGTCTGAAGGTTGGATGGAGAGCGTGCGTTGAGGAGCAGCTCCCGAGCTGCGTCGTTGAAGGCAGGACTGCGCTGCGGGCTTTTCCCCAGTTCCGACTGCTCCATGCTCGGCTTGGCCTTCTTCGCTGAAGGCGGCTCTACTATGAAGGGGGAAGGGGAGACCTCGAGTGGGCTGGTCTGAAGGTTGGATGGAGAGCGTGCGTTGAGGAGCAGCTCCCGAGCTGCGTCGTTGAAGGCAGGACTGCGCTGCGGGCTTTTCCCCAGTTCCGACTGCTCCATGCTCGGCTTGGCCTTCTTCGCTGAAGGCGGCTCTACTATGAAGGGGGAAGGGGAGACCTCGAGTGGGCTGGTCTGAAGGTTGGATGGAGAGCGTGCGTTGAGGAGCAGCTCCCGAGCTGCGTCGTTGAAGGCAGGACTGCGCTGCGGGCTTTTCCCCAGTTCCGACTGCTCCATGCTCGGCTTGGCCTTCTTCGCTGAAGGCGGCTCTACTATGAAGGGGGAAGGGGAGACCTCGAGTGGGCTGGTCTGAAGGTTGGATGGAGAGCGTGCGTTGAGGAGCAGCTCCCGAGCTGCGTCGTTGAAGGCAGGACTGCGCTGCGGGCTTTTCCCCAGTTCCGACTGCTCCATGCTCGGCTTGGCCTTCTTCGCTGAAGGCGGCTCTACTATGAAGGGGGAAGGGGAGACCTCGAGTGGGCTGGTCTGAAGGTTGGATGGAGAGCGTGCGTTGAGGAGCAGCTCCCGAGCTGCGTCGTTGAAGGCAGGACTGCGCTGCGGGCTTTTCCCCAGTTCCGACTGCTCCATGCTCGGCTTGGCCTTCTTCGCTGAAGGCGGCTCTACTATGAAGGGGGAAGGGGAGACCTCGAGTGGGCTGGTCTGAAGGTTGGATGGAGAGCGTGCGTTGAGGAGCAGCTCCCGAGCTGCGTCGTTGAAGGCAGGACTGCGCTGCGGGCTTTTCCCCAGTTCCGACTGCTCCATGCTCGGCTTGGCCTTCTTCGCTGAAGGCGGCTCTACTATGAAGGGGGAAGGGGAGACCTCGAGTGGGCTGGTCTGAAGGTTGGATGGAGAGCGTGCGTTGAGGAGCAGCTCCCGAGCTGCGTCGTTGAAGGCAGGACTGCGCTGCGGGCTTTTCCCCAGTTCCGACTGCTCCATGCTCGGCTTGGCCTTCTTCGCTGAAGGCGGCTCTACTATGAAGGGGGAAGAGGGAGACCTCGAGTGGGCTGGTCTGAAGGTTGGATGGAGAGCGTGCGTTGAGGAGCAGCTCCCGAGCTGCGTCGTTGAAGGCAGGACTGCGCTGCGGGCTTTTCCCCAGTTCCGACTGCTCCATGCTCGGCTTGGCCTTCTTCGCTGAAGGCGGCTCTACTATGAAGGGGGAAGGGGAGACCTCGAGTGGGCTGGTCTGAAGGTTGGATGGAGAGCGTGCGTTGAGGAGCAGCTCCCGAGCTGCGTCGTTGAAGGCAGGACTGCGCTGCGGGCTTTTCCCCAGTTCCGACTGCTCCATGCTCGGCTTGGCCTTCTTCGCTGAAGGCGGCTCTACTATGAAGGGGGAAGGGGAGACCTCGAGTGGGCTGGTCTGAAGGTTGGATGGAGAGCGTGCGTTGAGGAGCAGCTCCCGAGCTGCGTCGTTGAAGGCAGGACTGCGCTGCGGGCTTTTCCCCAGTTCCGACTGCTCCATGCTCGGCTTGGCCTTCTTCGCTGAAGGCGGCTCTACTATGAAGGGGGAAGGGGAGACCTCGAGTGGGCTGGTCTGAAGGTTGGATGGAGAGCGTGCGTTGAGGAGCAGCTCCCGAGCTGCGTCGTTGAAGGCAGGACTGCGCTGCGGGCTTTTCCCCAGTTCCGACTGCTCCATGCTCGGCTTGGCCTTCTTCGCTGAAGGCGGCTCTACTATGAAGGGGGAAGGGGAGACCTCGAGTGGGCTGGTCTGAAGGTTGGATGGAGAGCGTGCGTTGAGGAGCAGCTCCCGAGCTGCGTCGTTGAAGGCAGGACTGCGCTGCGGGCTTTTCCCCAGTTCCGACTGCTCCATGCTCGGCTTGGCCTTCTTCGCTGAAGGCGGCTCTACTATGAAGGGGGAAGGGGAGACCTCGAGTGGGCTGGTCTGAAGGTTGGATGGAGAGCGTGCGTTGAGGAGCAGCTCCCGAGCTGCGTCGTTGAAGGCAGGACTGCGCTGCGGGCTTTTCCCCAGTTCCGACTGCTCCATGCTCGGCTTGGCCTTCTTCGCTGAAGGCGGCTCTACTATGAAGGGGGAAGGGGAGACCTCGAGTGGGCTGGTCTGAAGGTTGGATGGAGAGCGTGCGTTGAGGAGCAGCTCCCGAGCTGCGTCGTTGAAGGCAGGACTGCGCTGCGGGCTTTTCCCCAGTTCCGACTGCTCCATGCTCGGCTTGGCCTTCTTCGCTGAAGGCGGCTCTACTATGAAGGGGGAAGGGGAGACCTCGAGTGGGCTGGTCTGAAGGTTGGATGGAGAGCGTGCGTTGAGGAGCAGCTCCCGAGCTGCGTCGTTGAAGGCAGGACTGCGCTGCGGGCTTTTCCCCAGTTCCGACTGCTCCATGCTCGGCTTGGCCTTCTTCGCTGAAGGCGGCTCTACTATGAAGGGGGAAGGGGAGACCTCGAGTGGGCTGGTCTGAAGGTTGGATGGAGAGCGTGCGTTGAGGAGCAGCTCCCGAGCTGCGTCGTTGAAGGCAGGACTGCGCTGCGGGCTTTTCCCCAGTTCCGACTGCTCCATGCTCGGCTTGGCCTTCTTCGCTGAAGGCGGCTCTACTATGAAGGGGGAAGGGGAGACCTCGAGTGGGCTGGTCTGAAGGTTGGATGGAGAGCGTGCGTTGAGGAGCAGCTCCCGAGCTGCGTCGTTGAAGGCAGGACTGCGCTGCGGGCTTTTCCCCAGTTCCGACTGCTCCATGCTCGGCTTGGCCTTCTTCGCTGAAGGCGGCTCTACTATGAAGGGGGAAGGGGAGACCTCGAGTGGGCTGGTCTGAAGGTTGGATGGAGAGCGTGCGTTGAGGAGCAGCTCCCGAGCTGCGTCGTTGAAGGCAGGACTGCGCTGCGGGCTTTTCCCCAGTTCCGACTGCTCCATGCTCGGCTTGGCCTTCTTCGCTGAAGGCGGCTCTACTATGAAGGGGGAAGGGGAGACCTCGAGTGGGCTGGTCTGAAGGTTGGATGGAGAGCGTGCGTTGAGGAGCAGCTCCCGAGCTGCGTCGTTGAAGGCAGGACTGCGCTGCGGGCTTTTCCCCAGTTCCGACTGCTCCATGCTCGGCTTGGCCTTCTTCGCTGAAGGCGGCTCTACTATGAAGGGGGAAGGGGAGACCTCGAGTGGGCTGGTCTGAAGGTTGGATGGAGAGCGTGCGTTGAGGAGCAGCTCCCGAGCTGCGTCGTTGAAGGCAGGACTGCGCTGCGGGCTTTTCCCCAGTTCCGACTGCTCCATGCTCGGCTTGGCCTTCTTCGCTGAAGGCGGCTCTACTATGAAGGGGGAAGGGGAGACCTCGAGTGGGCTGGTCTGAAGGTTGGATGGAGAGCGTGCGTTGAGGAGCAGCTCCCGAGCTGCGTCGTTGAAGGCAGGACTGCGCTGCGGGCTTTTCCCCAGTTCCGACTGCTCCATGCTCGGCTTGGCCTTCTTCGCTGAAGGCGGCTCTACTATGAAGGGGGAAGGGGAGACCTCGAGTGGGCTGGTCTGAAGGTTGGATGGAGAGCGTGCGTTGAGGAGCAGCTCCCGAGCTGCGTCGTTGAAGGCAGGACTGCGCTGCGGGCTTTTCCCCAGTTCCGACTGCTCCATGCTCGGCTTGGCCTTCTTCGCTGAAGGCGGCTCTACTATGAAGGGGGAAGGGGAGACCTCGAGTGGGCTGGTCTGAAGGTTGGATGGAGAGCGTGCGTTGAGGAGCAGCTCCCGAGCTGCGTCGTTGAAGGCAGGACTGCGCTGCGGGCTTTTCCCCAGTTCCGACTGCTCCATGCTCGGCTTGGCCTTCTTCGCTGAAGGCGGCTCTACTATGAAGGGGGAAGGGGAGACCTCGAGTGGGCTGGTCTGAAGGTTGGATGGAGAGCGTGCGTTGAGGAGCAGCTCCCGAGCTGCGTCGTTGAAGGCAGGACTGCGCTGCGGGCTTTTCCCCAGTTCCGACTGCTCCATGCTCGGCTTGGCCTTCTTCGCTGAAGGCGGCTCTACTATGAAGGGGGAAGGGGAGACCTCGAGTGGGCTGGTCTGAAGGTTGGATGGAGAGCGTGCGTTGAGGAGCAGCTCCCGAGCTGCGTCGTTGAAGGCAGGACTGCGCTGCGGGCTTTTCCCCAGTTCCGACTGCTCCATGCTCGGCTTGGCCTTCTTCGCTGAAGGCGGCTCTACTATGAAGGGGGAAGGGGAGACCTCGAGTGGGCTGGTCTGAAGGTTGGATGGAGAGCGTGCGTTGAGGAGCAGCTCCCGAGCTGCGTCGTTGAAGGCAGGACTGCGCTGCGGGCTTTTCCCCAGTTCCGACTGCTCCATGCTCGGCTTGGCCTTCTTCGCTGAAGGCGGCTCTACTATGAAGGGGGAAGGGGAGACCTCGAGTGGGCTGGTCTGAAGGTTGGATGGAGAGCGTGCGTTGAGGAGCAGCTCCCGAGCTGCGTCGTTGAAGGCAGGACTGCGCTGCGGGCTTTTCCCCAGTTCCGACTGCTCCATGCTCGGCTTGGCCTTCTTCGCTGAAGGCGGCTCTACTATGAAGGGGGAAGGGGAGACCTCGAGTGGGCTGGTCTGAAGGTTGGATGGAGAGCGTGCGTTGAGGAGCAGCTCCCGAGCTGCGTCGTTGAAGGCAGGACTGCGCTGCGGGCTTTTCCCCAGTTCCGACTGCTCCATGCTCGGCTTGGCCTTCTTCGCTGAAGGCGGCTCTACTATGGACTCCAGGGAGCCCTCCCTGCAGGATGACCAATGGGCTCCCTCTTGGGCTCTAGGACAGAAAGGAGGGAGAACTGAATGGAGAAGGACTGGATGGTCTGGACTCCGAAGTTGAGGCTGACATCTACGCTGAGCACCAGACTCTCCAGCACTTCCTGCACCTCCTCCATGGCTTTTTGCATATCCGCCCCAGGCTGACCGCCAGGGCTTTCCTCCCCTTCGCTGAAATCCATGTCAGGGCAACGTCTGAGCATTTTGCTTTCCAGATTTGGGTTGTTCACCGTAAGTTGCTGTCCTCGTCTTCAGGGCCAGCGTAGACAGCAGGGGAGGCGGTGATGGGGGATAGATGGTGATGCTTGAGGAGATCACTGATGGGTGCCGGGAGTCCGTTGGTGAGGCTGTTGGGTCGCCCGCGGCTGAGACTGCGTCGTCGCCCCAGGTCCATGGAGTAGCGGCGACTGGCAGGGCGACGGCGCCGCGGCGGCGGTGAGCGTCCACTCAGCACCTCCAGGTCCGGCGAGGAGGAGGCCAACACCTGGCTCCCCACCTCCTCCTTCTCTGCTTCAGCCGCCTTCTCCACCTCCACGGCCACAGACTGCTCCTCGCCGAAGTCCAGACGACAGACGGGCGGGGCCAGGAAGGCATCCTCGGTGGGCTTCTGGCTGGCGGCGGGGGCAGGGTGAACGGAGCGGCGTCCGCTGACGGCGCGGCTGAAGGAGGCGACGGCCTTGTCGATGCGGCGGCCGACGGCGGCCTTGAGCTCGCGGGCGGTCTCCCGGTAGGGGCTGTGGCTGGGGCGACGGGCTGGGCTGAGGAGGCGGGCGGGGGAGCGAGGGCGGACGGTGAACTCGTCGAGGACCTCCATGCGGACGAGGTGGCGGCCGGACTTGGAGAGGCCTTGCTGGGCGTTGTGGCGCCGCTCCGCGCTGAGGCTGAGATGGACGTGAGCGGAGGGAGAGGAGGCGGCGCCGGGGGTGGCGGCCGTGGCCAGGTCCACACTGAGACCGTGGAGACGGCGATAGAGCGGGCTCTCGGGCTCGTCCTATGGGTCAAACGTTTGGAGGTGGGGGAGTAGGGTTCAATGAGGCTGGGAGGAGAAACCTCGGGCAGCATGTGGTCGTAGGCAGTTTCGAAGTCCGGATCTCCGGCTCCCTGGGGAGGGCGGGTAGTGGAGGTGAGGTGCTCGGCGCTGTCAATTAGGACAGCCAAGACGAGAGCCTAAGGGTTGAAGCATGAGGAGGAGATGAGGGTGTGAGTAGAAGACCTGGTCATCATAGTCGGCCTTGATGGAGTGAATGGCGGTGCGAGCGGAGTGTATGGAGTGTGAGCTTCCATGCTCCTCCGCCTCGCGGAAGATACTGGCTGCCAGACAGATGCTCAGCGCCTCCACACTCATATTGTTCTCTTTCACCTCCGCCAGTCGCCTGCATTGGAAGCTTCATCAGTTTCTGGCCATGTAAAGAAGTGTTGGGGCTTACTTCAGTTGTAGGCAGAGGAAGAGGAGGGTCTCGCGGTGAACAGAAGGCAGGATGAAGATGAGCTCTCGCAAGGCCTTCACCAGCGTGGCCTTGTGATTGATCTGTCGGTAGCATCGCAGGAACTCGCCCTAAGCAGGACAAAGCAATTCTTCTTGGAAGATAAGAAAGAGTGAAAGCGGAGAACTTGGAAATGGGCGTCAAGGAGGAGTGGGGTGGAGATCTCGCGGAAGAATTTCTTGACGAGGACGGCGACGTCGAAGGGTGACAGGTGGGGTGGAAGGGGATTGGTGAAGGGGGAGGAGAGCTGGCGCAGTTTGGCCTCGTTGGCGGCCTTGCGGAAGAGACCCTCAGCCTCCAGACCACCGCACACTGCCAGCAGATCGAAGGCCTCCACCAGGAAACTCGGCACCTACAATCACCACCCATCCATCATTCTTGGGCTAGACAGAGTAAAGGAGGATAAGGTGAGGATAAGGTGAAAAAGAAGGGCGTAATGGAAACCTGTCGAAGCTGGAGTCCACGCAAGGTGACAGGTTGGAGGGAAAGGCGATCCAGGCTCAACATCTGGCCAGGCCGCTCTCCGGGCTCACTGCGCTCCTGGCCAAATATCAGCTGCTAAAGGAAGAAGACAGTAAGTAGGTGGGGAACGGATAGGTTGTATCCGGCACAGTCGAAGCAGTTGCGGCGTCGGCCTGAGGCGAAGGCAGGGTGAGAAGGGCCGGGGGATTTGGACATGGCAGGAGATTTCCTGGCCTCCTCTTGGGTACTGCTGTCTGTGCGAACGGAGGGGAGCCTGTCTCAGTCTTTGTGTGCGCTCAGACACAAACACATCCAACACTGCCTGGCATGCTAAATATTGCCCTCTTTTCATGCACCATTTCTTTGGAGCGCAAATGCGGAAAGAGGCCTGGCAAATTGCAACAGAAAAAGCTTAAGGAAGATAAATTGTTTGGCAGAAGGGAGAGCAGAAACAAACAAAATGCAACAAATGCAGTGAATTGACATTGCAGGATTCTTCGAGAAGGAGATCAGGGAAGAGGATATGGAGATGCCCGAGACGGAGGCCAATCCTGACGCGCCGCGACCCAGGGAGATGATCGACCTTGAGGTCTAGCAATTCCATCAGCTGTAGTAGCTAACAGAAAGTGAATTGATTGCTAGGCAACATTCGAGCAGCTGGAGTCAGAGATGAAGGAGATGGACGGAAACATGGAGAAGCTCAACCGATCCGCCCTGGAGCTCACCGAACTCCGCCACATACTCAGCAAGACGCAGACCCTCTTTGAAGAGGTTACCCACTCCAAGACACCTACCTGTGCTGCGATGAAGATGTGAGTATGCTTGAAGCACGAGGACATGGAGGCGCTGGAGCACCTGGCGGAGACGAAGCAGGAGGACGCGGAGTTGGAGGTCGGCGGCCCCGCCTTCGAGGTGGTGGACAAGAGCGCGTCCGAGCTCAGCTTCGTCACCGGCGTCATCCTACGCTCCAAGGAGGCCGTCTTTGAGCGCCTCCTCTGGCGATCATGCAGAGGCAACATCTTTCTCAAGAAAGAAGAAATCGATGAGCCACTCTTCGATCCCGTCAACGTTTATTCCCTCCATACTTCCTTCAAGCCTGGCCCTAGCCCTAAGCGGGGAGCGATGTTTAGGGCGACGAGGTGCACAAGTCCGTCTTCATCATCTTCTTCCAGGGCGAGCAGCTGAAGGGGCGGGTGAAGAAGATCTGCGAAGCGTTACTTGCACAGCCATTTGAATGGGGAAAGAAAGAGGTAGGTTTGTAGGTTCAAAGCAACGCTGTACCCGTGCCCAAGCACCCCATCGGAGCGCCGTGAAATGATCCTGGGCGTCATGGCTCGGCTGGAGGACCTGAAGCGTGTGATGGACCAGACGCACGATCATCGCCGCCGGGACCTCAGCAAAATGGCCCGTCAGATGTTCTCCTGGAACGCCAAGGCTTTCCTTTCTCACCAAACCCACCCTACTCTCGCTTAGGGCGGTGTGATGGTTTGCAGGTGAAGAAGATGAAGGCCGTGTACCACACGATGAACATGCTGAGCGTGGACGTGACGCAGAAGTGTCTTATTGCGGAAGCCTGGGCACCTGTGGACGATCTGGACAAAGTCCAGCTGGCTCTCAAACGCGGCACCGTTTCATCTCCCCCTCTGCTTTCTCGGCCAGGCAGAGTAAATGTGAATTTGAGGACGAAAGTGGATCTGCTGTACCATCGATCCTGAACCGCGTGGAGACGGACGAAGAACCGCCAACCTTCCACCGCACCAACAAGTTCACCAAGGGCTTCCAGAACATCGTGGACGCCTACGGCATCGCCAACTACCGAGAGTGCAATCCTGGTTGGTCTCTTACACTACCCTTCGCTACCCTTCCCAGTGAGAATGTAAAATGGATTCCAGCGCCTTACACCATCGTGAGCTTCCCCTTCCTCTTCGCCATCATGTTCGGGGACGCGGGCCACGGAATGATCATGCTCCTGGCTGCAGCTACCCTCATCCTCTTTGAGCGGAAACTTACGGCCATGAAAATCAAGGATGAAGTGCGACCTATAGCCCTTTTATTGGACCTTGAGTGGCTGGCATCCATTTGGCAGATATTCAGCACATTCTTTGGCGGACGCTACATCATCCTGATGATGGGCTGCTTCTCCATCTACACCGGCATCGTCTACAACGAGTTCTACTCACGCTCACTCAACATTTTCGGCTCACAGTGGCTCATCTCCACCACGTTGCCTCTACCTTCCTTCTTTTATTCACTTACCAGCCCTTCTTTATCAGTCCGCAGACGAATATGGACTTCGCCCGTGCTGAAATGAGTCTCACTCTGGATCCCAAGTTCGCGGCCAAGAACGCCACCTATTTCTACGGCATTGATCCTGTTCATTCAGTCTTTGGCTTCCTGATTAGATTGGAAGAAAGCCTGGGTGTTAGATCTGGAACGTGGCGGAGAACAAGCTGAACTTCTTGAACAGCTTCAAGATGAAGATGAGCGTCATCATCGGCATCGCCCAGATGAGCTTCGGCGTTGTCCTTTCTCTCATGAACTACCGGTACTTCCAAAGCTTCATTCTCCTCTCTTTCATTCGGACGAGCTTTCAGATACTTCAAGAGCAACCTGGACGTTTTCGGCGTCTTCCTGCCGCAGATTCTGTTCCTCAGCTCCATCTTCGTCTACCTCTGCGCCCAGATCATCACCAAGTGGATCAACTTCTCTGCCTACCCCGCCATGACCAGCGCCGGGTTCCTCACAACTCTTTCAATTCTCCTTATTGCAACAGTGAAAATGGGCACAGGTACTATCCCGGTCCCCACTGCGCCCCTTCCCTCCTCATCGGCCTCATCTCCATGTTCATGATGAATCGCCCAGCTCAGGAGGTCTTTCAGTCCTTTTCCCTTTTTTGGGCTTTGTAATAGCGGTTTCTTTCCTCACAGGGCTTCGTGAAAGACAACAGCTGCCAAAGCAACGCCACCAATTGCGTAGAATTGGATCAGTGCAGCCTGCACCCTTTCTACCATGGACAAGTCAGTCCTTGGCATCACTTCAGCTCTAAGCAAAGGATGGCATTAGGTGGGCTTCGAAACGTTCCTGGTCCTCCTGGCCGTCGTCTGCATTCCCTGGATGCTTCTCTCCAAGCCTCTCATCCTTCGCCAGATCAACAAGAAGCGCAACCCCGATATCGTCCCTCCTCTCCCTTCACCACCTCTTCAATCGCAATTTGGCCCCCAATTGGAGGTTGTGCGGGCGAATGTGTCCAGTGGAGAGGTTGAGGTGGGCCACAATGGCGTGGAGAAAGGCCGCAACAACAGCGCACTCATGGAAGCCGACCTGGAGTCCAACGGAAAGCCCGCCGCCAAGTCAGCCGGAGCTCACGGACACGGAGAGGTCACTAGAGCCACCAACACATCTCAATCTCACCCCATATCTGTGCAGGAGTTTGACTTCAGCGAAGTCTTCATCCACCAGATTATCCACACGATCGAGTTCTGCCTCGGCTGCATCTCCCACACCGCCTCCTACCTACGACTCTGGGCCCTTTCACTGGCTCACTCGGGTCCCAGCTGCTTTAAGTCCTATTGATGCCTCTAAAAAAGGTTGCTGCAGAGTTGTCGGAGGTGCTGTGGACGATGATCCTGCGCATGGGCTTCACCATGTTCCCGGGCAGCTACGCGGGCTCCGTCGCAATCTACCTCCTCTTCTGGGCATTCTCATCACTCACAGTGGCCGTCCTCATCCTCATGGAAGGCCTCTCCGCCTTCCTTCACGCCCTACGTCTTCACTGGTCCCTCACTTCATTCACTGCCTCTCATGCTTCTACTCAAATGGGCTTTTTAGGGTGGAGTTCCAGAGCAAGTTCTATGCAGGCGCTGGTCATGGTTTTGCACCATTCTCCTTCGATGTCATTCTCAACGAAGAATAGCAAAAGTGATAGATGAAGAATTATATTCAAGTTTTCAATCTTGCTGATTTAGTGCGTAGGTGATCGAATCAAGCAAATTACATATTGTGGCTCGTAAGAAATTTATAATGGTACTCTGGAAGCGAAAAACAAAACTGGCAAACAAATAAATTTACAGTTCAAATTCAGATATCGATGATGACATAGAAATCCACTCTATCAGGTTTCTCATGGACCTGCATGTTGGAGTAGGTGATGGCTTTGACCTCAGTGCCCTGTGGGTGCTTGCTCAGGTCGAAGGACTCGCCCCACCCCCGGGCCTTCACGCGCCACTTCTCTTTATCCAGCTCCAGAACCTAAGGGGCAGAAGATGGAAGTGTGAGGATAGGTGTGAGCAGTGCAGGAGGGCACCTTGATGACACGGGGTATGAAGAAGGGATCGGCGGAAAAGGCGAAGAGCCATTCGTCGAGGAAGTGAAACAGCAGGCCTTCTGCATCGTCCCCGCTCGCCTCGATGTCGTAGGAGTAGCCGACTTCCACTTTCTCCAGCTCCGTCATGTACCCGAACATCGCCGTTCCCAACTGCTCCAGGGCCTTACAATTCATTCAAGGTTTACATTATACATTTGCATTGTTAAATCCTAATTTTCCATCAATTGTTTCTTCCCAACTGCTGAAGGGGAAAACAAGAGAGGGAAAGAGACTAAACAGTGGCGAAGTCGGAGCCCCAAGCGTGAAGTTGTACGTCAGCTGTATGGTCGAGGTACTCGTAGCTAGTGCTGGGGATGGGAGGACAGTCTGTCACGCTCCCAACCACAGCAGCTTCTTCGCGCGGCTCATTTTCTTCCTCCATGCTTCCTTATGCTTCCAAGCCTTTCAAAGAGTCACCTTTTGTATCGGTAAAGAAGGTTGGCCAACGTTTTGCAATGTCATGTAAACTGCGCAGATTCGTACCTTGTAAAATAGTGTTCAAAGCTCAAAGTTGCACTACATTGATGTATTTGTCAACTGATCAATAAAACATGCTCCTTTCCCGATCAAAAATAATTCTCAGTCTTCATTGAGCAGTTTCGTACTTTTCTTACATGATGTGTGGTGCAAAAATCAAAATTTATCATCATTTGATGTCAAATAAGAATACGAGTTGGGCAAAAAATAGAGCGACTGGCGCTTTGAGCCATATTGCTACAGAAGAGCAGAGGGTGTGAGTTTGAGAAAGAGGCATGAATGAAGCTGACATCCAGGCATCGTCATTCTTCGGCATCGTCAAATTGACTCAACGCCATCAATAACGCTGGGATGAGTGAGAATAAGAGGAGTTAAAACTAAGACCGTTCTGAGAGCGGCGAGACGTCACTAAGCCTGCACATACCCGACTAACACAGCAAGCCCAAACATCCACTCCTCCAACACAACTAATGCTGAATATCTGAGAGTGCTCAGGGTGCACTGGGCATAAGTACAGGCCAAGTAGCGGAGGCCGAAAAAAAGGAAGGGAGAAGCTGACGCAATGCGTGGCCAAGAAGAAGCAAGACAGTATTTATAGGTAGCCTAGTGTGTGTGTGTATGATTGCTTTGTACAGGTGCAGAAGGTAGTGCGTCTCCAGCGCCCTGAGTAAGGGGGTGAGATGGTGGCTCAGGCTTCGTCCATGTCCCAGAGGACCTCGTCGGAGGACATGTCCGTCGTGCTGCTGCCCACGCCACTGCAACCGGTTCCCTCTTTGCCTTGTATTGGAGAAGGAGGAGCAGTGCCTTGAGGCGCGGCAGGTGAAGAAGGCGATGCGTTTCAGGTTGAGGTTGTAGAAGAAGAAGTTCAGGCTCCAGATGCAGCCTTCTTCGCTGAACGGGTCCTGGTCGTAGGACGTGTTGAAGCTGACAAGTCGCCTTCCTGTCCATTGCTTAGGTCAACAAAAGGGAGGGGGCACCTGTAGAAGAGACAGTCCTTGAGCTGTATTTCCTCGTCGATGAGCGTCCAGAGCTGATCCTTGAGCTGGTTGTAGTTCTCTGAGACGGGGCAGAGGTGCGAGTCCACCAGACGCACCACAGTCTGGATGGAGCCCAAATATCTAAAGTGGTCAAGGAAGGGTGAGGGGGGGGGAGGAAACCTCCAGATCGGGTATCTGTGAGAAGTGTTCGCCCTTGGCCTCTGAGAAGTCGTAGTCGGGGAAAGAGGCGTTGAGGAGGGCCGTCAGATTGAACAGCATCTTTCGATTGATGGAGTCACAAAGCACCGGCTCCTTCAATGCCCCAATTTTCGGAGCTTAAGGGAGGGAAAGGAAGCGTATGCTGAGTACCTTGCCTTCATCGCCAGTGTCGGAGCCTCCGGAAACGCGGCGTATTTTGGGCGAGACGAATAGGAAAGGCCCGGGTAGGACGGGCGGGCTGAGCGGCTCGCGATCGTTCGGGGAGTGGCCGTGGCCCAGCAGCCCCGTCAGCACCTTTTTGTCGCTCTTCACCAGCTTGCAGCTGTAGCTCTCGATCCTGCACCCCTCAGCCATTCCAATCTATACTGTGGTGTTTTTTTTTATCTTTTCTTTCTTTTACACAAGTCACTGGTGACTGAGTAGTAGTAGGTAACCGAATGTCAAGACGGCAGTCCCCCGTCTCATCAGAGAGGGCGGCGCCGATGGCCTCGAGTTTTGAGTTTTCCAGGAATTTCATTTTTAGTCGCTGCTCAAGTGTTTTGGAGCGGCTAGGCGTAGGTGCTTGGCAAACGGTCCCTTTGGGTCGTCTACCAGCTTTCTACATGATTGCAGCCATACTATCTGCAATAACCTTCTATGGCACCTAGTTTTTCTAGAACTCTTGAGACTGCCTATGGAAGGGGAGAAAGTGGAGGAAATCCTGTCCTAGTCATCCCTACTTTTGACTTTTCACTGAGCAAAGTAGATACGCGCGGGGAGGGGAGGAAAAACGTGATGGCAATCAATGCATACACAGCCAGCGTCAATGTTTACGCTCGCCCTTAGTCTCTGGGAGCAGACCACCCTGAGAGGCGGATGTAAAACAGTCGGCAGCAGCCCAAAATAGGCTCTATGGGCTCATGGCCAAAGGATTAGGAGGTTTTTAGGGTGGACAGCATGTGCCGGGCGGAAGGAAGGGAAGGGCCGAAAAAATGGGCTGATTGGGCTCCCCAGCCGCTGGGCTGGGCATACACGTGATGAGTAGGTTACACCTTTTTCCCCGCCCTTCTCCTTGCTGCGACTTTGGTTCTTCTTCACCCTCCTGGCTATAGTCATAATTTTCTAAACTCTTGCATCGAGATTTTACTTCTCTTAGCTTAGCGAAATATCAGTCTGATGCAAAGCAATCGGTTGTGGGACTCTGGTCAAATTTTTAAATGTTATCGTCAGGAGCAGAGTTTGGTGAGAGTATGGTATGCTATCTACTGGCGGGTGAGGAATACGTAGGAAGAGAGCACGGGAGCGTTGCTTGACCGTACGTGGTTCCGCGAAGAGGTGTGAATGAGGAGGAAGGAGAGACAGTGACGGCGCACCAGATCCTGTTCTCTGCACCGCCTTCCTCACAACTATGAGAGGATGAATGCGCCTTCCGATGACCCACCAATGCGGCATCCATGGTCCTATTTTTTCCCAGCACACTTTTCAAAAACAACAAAAGGCGATTGTAGATTTCCTGGACGATGTGCCAATGGAGCTGGGCGCGGAGTTCTATCCCCTGCCCGTCGTCGTGCTCAATCAACGTCTCAATTACCCCAGCACCCTCCTGGAGGACACCGTTCTCTCCAACTCCCCCATCCTCCTAAAGTACAACTCCAAAGCCCTATTGCAGTACGAGTTCAGAGCAGAGGCAGCAGCGCAGGCTCAGCTGAGCGCCTTCGAAGCCTCCAGACTCCCTCCAGCACCACCCACGCTGGCCGCCTCCTCCCTCTCATCGCCCAACCTCGGCGCCCTCCCAGCCCCCGCCGTCACCTCCAACTCATACTCTCCCCCCGCCTCCCTGGAGCCGGCCAGGAGACCCCAGCCCCCCGGCCTCAGCACCACCCTCCTCCAACCCCAGCCCCTCCTCCGCCCCAGTCCCCAGCAGCCCAAGCCTCCGCTGGTCTCCTCGGCCATGCCTGCACTGCTGGCGGACTTTGCCACCCCCGCCTCCGCCTCCCCCTTCGACGCCGCCGAGATCAACTCCATCGACGATCGGGCACTGCTTCGACAGCTCCTCGGATGAACTCAAACCTACCAAAAGTCGCCCTGTGATCACTCAGCCACTCACTCACTCACTCGCAACCCAGTCCAGATTGCCCCAAAGTTTGCCCGCCCTTCAAGGCCAATATGATCAACTTTGAGCCAGCTCTTGGGACTCTGAGCCCTGGGAGACTGCTTTACTGCTCCTGTTTGGCGCTGTTTTTGCTTATTATTGGTTTGAAGTAAAGTCATTGTGTTTCTCGTCTTGCCTCTGGCTGGCTGTGATTTATGGCCGAGAATTTTACCAAATACAATCAAAACTGGGAGTAGTTTTACAAAACACTGCATTTGCAGAAGAGATCTTAAGGAACATGCTTGCTAAAGCACTTCTAGCCCACGGCAGAGCTGGAATTGAACGGTTTTGTCTTTCCTTAGTAGAATCATGTTTGGGAGCTGATTGCGTTTTGGCATAGAATAAACATGAAAACGTGAATATTTCTTAGGGTATCATGGCGAGGCCTAAGTTCGATAACGGAGAAGTTCGAGCAGGCCCAGAGTCGCCTGAACACTCTCTCTGAGGCTCCCGACAACGCAACCAAGCTCAAAATCTACGCCCTCTTTAAACAGGCATTTCTCATTTCTACTTCTGCTTAGTGAATTCGGCAAACCCTCATTGTAGGCCTCCATTGGGCCGTGCAACACGAAACGACCTGGCATGATGGACATGGTTGGCCGCTTCAAGTGGGACGCCTGGAATGAGCTCGGCTCCATCTCAAAGGTTCTTCTTTCTTCGCCCACCTTCCACTGACAGAATGGGGAAACAGAAGGCAATTGTAGGAAGAGGCGCAGAAGCAGTACGCGGATCTGGTGGACTCTCTTGTGAAGGCGGAGGGTGGAAATGAAGCGGCGGCGGATTCCCCACCGCTGGACACCAGCGCCCCAATACTGCGCCAGAAGGACGGGAAGATCTATCGAAGTCAGCTAAGTCGGGCTGTCAGCTAAGTGAAGCAGAGATGTGTGGATTGAGTTATCCTGAATCGACCGGAGAAGAAGAACGCTCTCACGCCGGAAATGTACCGGGAGATCCAGGCAGGGCTGGAGGAGGCTGCGGAGGACAAGGACACCGTCTTCACCCTCATCAGCGCCAACGGGGACTACTACTCTTCCGGCAACGACCTCGGCAACTTTCTCGTCGGTCTCAGCGACATTGCTCGAGTTGCCAAGGAGTCCAACGTCCTACTTCGGTCTCATTCTTGCTCTGAGTGATGAATGAATGGTTGGTGGAGAAATTCATTGCAGAGATTTCGTGGGCGCCATGATCGATCACCCAAAGCCGCTTATTGCACTGGTGCAAGGCCCTGCCATCGGGATTTGCGTGACCACCTTGGCTCTCTTCGACGTCGTCTACGCCTCTGATCGATCTTCCATCCACGCTCCTTTCAGGTTGGTTTTTATGTTGAGTTTAGCGACTTTTTAAATTCCTTTTTTTCAACTATTATTCACATTGAAATGAATGTTGAAATTGCAGTCATCTGGGTCAATCACCGGAAGGATGCTCGTCGTACCTGTTCCCTCGGATCATGGGCACAGCGAAGGCCAACGAGTTTCTCCTTTTCGGACGGAAGCTGACGGCTCAAGAGGCCATGGACAATGGCCTCATCACTCGCATCTTTCCTGACGCCACCTTCAAAGAGGAGACCAACCAACTGCTTCTAGCCTACACGAAACTTCCGCCTCAGGCCTGCATTTTTTGAATATTGATATTGATATATTGAGAAACTCAAATGCTGGTATTCTAAACTATTTGACCCTTTTTTATGCAGCCAGAAATAATCAAAGGCGATCAGTAGGTTTTCAAAACACCAAATTCAATTTTTGACTAAGTTTTGAATTTTCAAAAGTCTTATTTGTTTGATTTTGAAACATGAATTGGGTATGTTTTGGGGGTTATTGCTAGATCTCAATTTTGATAAGGCTCTAGCTCCTCACAGGAAGCTTCAATCTTTCTGATTCTTGTTGCATTGGAAAGAGCAGCGTCGAATTAACCAAAACTCGCGAAAAATCGCAAAAAAGTATCAGAATGCTAGAGAAAATCACTCAAAACCGTTTGTCCGAACTCCTTCTTCTCCTTCTCCTTCTCCTTCTCCTTCTTCTCCGCATCTATTCAATGGACGATAGTAGGTATTCATTTCTTCCCCACACCCCCCTTCCCCGAGTCCCTTGGCCTCATGTATTTATTTATTCATAGCTCTTCAGTTAAACTAAGGAGTCACATGCACCAGTGGTGTAGTGGTGTAAGCGATTGGGTAGATGGATGAAACTGGTAGGTTCGAATCCATCTCAGACATTAATTTTTATTTTTGGATATTTAAAGTTGAGAAAACAACTGGTACAATCGCCAGACCAAAAGTAAAGCTCCTTTCTCCCAAAAATCGAGTGCACTAAGCATAAGTTAAGAATATTTCTCAAAAATTTTTTTGTTTGACAGCAAGTTTGCTTTGTCTTATTCATTTTCGAATATTTTCTTTTCATTAAATTTTTTACACGTTTTTTTCTTTTTTTTATATATCGAACAAAGTTTTGATTAAATATATAACCAACAATATAAAATTTATATTTATACATTTTATGCTATATTAAAAGTGGGAGAAATACCTGATACCATCGGCAGGCCAAATGTGGGACTCTTTTCTCCAAAATGTGCAGTTGCCTGGAGTAAAAAGTTAAGGAAATACATTTCTACTAGTGGAATCTGCTGCGTCATCTGTATTTTGTTTTTGGGCGCGCATGGAAAGAGACACTGAACTGCGCGCCAAAAACAAAATGCAACTGTCCAAGCAGATTCCACTAGTAGAAATGTATTTCCTTAACTTTTTACTCCAGGCAACTGCACATTTTGGAGAAAAGAGTCCCACATTTGGCCTGCCGATGGTATCAGGTATAATTGGTTGCCATGAGACAAACAGTTTGCAAACAAACAGTTCATAGCTCAGCTGGAAATGCGCATGTGAGATAAAGATCTTGTGTGCATGGGATACTGTTTGGTGCGTAACCCCCTGCTGAGCGGCACTGCCTATAAAACGGGATAAGTTGATCATTTGGCAGACGACAAGAAAAAATTAAGACAAAGATCAAGACTTATCATTGCCGCCAACGACCCAGGCGACGGGGACTTTTGAGATTGGCCAGCCTGGGGAACATGTGGCGTTAGGTGGCCAGAACAATCCTCACGCTTCCATCGCTGCCCACAACAGGTGACCATTTCATTTCACCATAGGGTTTTACATAGCAGTCCCCACTGCCTGATAAAATTTGAAGTCAAAAATTCATTGGGGCGCCGATTTGCATACCCATGTATCCACCTCTCAAGACCAGAGAGCAAAGCTCCTTTGGCACCAAAGAGAGGCGAAGGGTGGGGGGCAAAAAATTGTAGTGTGGGGAGGAAAATTGGGGGAGGGATTCCTTAGCGTCAGGTGGAAGGGGAGGGGTGACGGTGTAAGTCGCGCGATGAAGTCAACTGAGCGTGCCTTCGTTCCGGTGACGAACAGGTGATCCTCATCAAAGATCCGGCCCTCTGCATCGTGATGGTGTCAATCACAGGCTATGGCTCCGGCTAACCTCTTGGCACGCCTGCTGGGCGCACTTTCCCCCCTTTGCTTTTTTATTCTAAGATTTGCTGTCATTTGACTTGAGCCTAATATTGCAAACTTTTGCAACTGGCTTCGGGGGAGGAGGATCTTCATCGCAGCAGTCCAGGCTGACCCTTCGCGGAACGTGGCGAAGCCAGCCCAGCCCAAAATCTTCATTACCTCCAACGAACCTGGCCCTTCGCTGCCGGGCTCAGCAGAAGAAATTTCATGTCCATCATTAGTAGAGTTTTCATTTTTATATGAGGTCATAGAGGCCTTGTTTTTGGCCATAAAGGCTTTGTGTTTGGCCATAAAGGCCTTGCGTTTGACCATAAAGGCCTTGTGTTTGGCCATAAAGGCCTTGTGTTCTGCAAAGTCGTCCTTCTAAAGGTGGGCCAAAGTCCAAATTGGTTGGCTCTTGTTCGTAAAGGTGGGCCAAAGTCCAAATTTGTTGGCCCCTTGTTCGTAAAGGTGGGCCAAAGTCCAAATTTGTTGGCCCCTTGTTCGTAAAGGTGGGCCAAAGTCCAAATTTGTTGGCCCCTTGTTCGTAAAGGTGGGCCAAAGTCCAAATTTGTTGGCCCCTTGTTCGTAAAGGTGGGCCAAAGTCCAAATTTGTTGGCCCCTTGTTCGTAAAAGTGGGCCAAAGTCCAAATTTGTTGGCCCCTTGTTCGTAAAGGTGGGCCAAAGTCCAAATTTGTTGGCCCCTTGTTCGTAAAGGTGGGCCAAAGTCCAAATTTGTTGGCCCCTTGTTCGTAAAGGTGGGCCAAAGTCCAAATTTGTTGGCCCCTTGTTCGTAAAGGTGGGCCAAAGTCCAAATTTGTTGGCCCCTTGTTCGTAAAGGTGGGCCAAAGTCCAAATTTGTTGGCCCCTTGTTCGTAAAGGTGGGCCAAAGTCCAAATTTGTTGGCCCCTTGTTCGTAAAGGTGGGCCAAAGTCCAAATTTGTTGGCCCCTTGTTCGTAAAGGTGGGCCAAAGTCCAAATTTGTTGGCCCCTTGTTCGTAAAGGTGGGCCAAAGTCCAAATTTGTTGGCCCCTTGTTCGTAAAGGTGGGCCAAAGTCCAAATTTGTTGGCCCCTTGTTCGTAAAGGTGGGCCAAAGTCCAAATTTGTTGGCCCCTTGTTCGTAAAGGTGGGCCAAAGTCCAAATTTGTTGGCCCCTTGTTCGTAAAGGTGGGCCAAAGTCCAAATTTGTTGGCCCCTTGTTCGTCAAGGCGGGCCAATGTCTAAATTGTTCAGAAGATGGACCAAAGTCCAACGTTGTTTACCCAGTGTTCGTAAAGGTTGGACAAAACTTGTTATCAAAACTAGGCGTCAAAAGTCTTGGGGGGGAACTAGTCATCGATTTTGACGCCTAGTTCCCCCCCCCAAGACACAATTTCACCAATTTTCGCCTAGTTTCACCAAAGCCGTATCAACTAGGGGACGAGTTAGCGCAGGGTGTGTGTGGTAGGTAAAATTTTGGGGGGTGGAAACCTTCATGTGGGGGGGGGGGAACTTTCATGAGAGCCCCTCCCCCTTGGTTGGCCGTTACCCCTCCATGGGGGGGGGGGAATCCCATGGGGGGAAACTAGGTGTCAGCCCACTTTTTGACATAGTTTCAGGAAAAGTTTTCAGCTAAGGTGGAAAAAGCCTGTTTTTGAATCTCCCTTCCCTCCTCGCAAAAAAGGCCTCTTAAAGGGAGGATATCAGAAATGACGTTGTAACCAAATTGACTGAGACTTATTTGGGAGATAGTTGGTTGCAAGTGTATCTTGCAAGGCATGTTAGCTATTCCCAAAACAGCTCAAGTTTTCAGATAGAGCATTTATAAATGGCCCTTTTTAAAAGCTGTATATCCTTTGTAAAATGATCAAGCTGGATGAAACTCATATTAGAATTTTGATTAATTTTAAGTTTTTTTTGGATGTTTAAGGGCCAAATGATGTTAAATTGTGTGGCAACTATTATTTCAATGATGCATTGTGATGAAATACAATTATTGGCGAACATCAGAGACTTTATTTAGCTCCATTTTAACACTTGAATCCATCAAACTAAAGAATTCGAACTAAAGCTAGAACCCAAACCATTGAAACATCGGCTATCTGAGTAAGTCACTTTGTAGGGCCAGACACATTTTTGGCTGCGCCATCTACAGCCCATCGATTTAATTGATTTTTAGTGGCTAAAAATTTCGGTTTAATATATTTCTAGCCATGACTGACCGGACCAAAGCGGACCTGAAAGCCTGATTTTTTAACGATTTTTTTGTATCAAATTACCCCATTTCCCCCCTTATAACATGGGAAGCTTTGAGATTTTTTCTCTCAAAACTTTTGACTAAAAGTGCAAAAACCAAATATGCCTGCAAGATAACTTAACTATAGCCTATTCATGAAAAAAAATCCAGAACGATCTGAGAGGGGTGACATTCCTGATACTCTCCCTTTAAACATCTCTTCATTCAATTTCTGCTTCATCCACTAGCCACTCTTTTACAAAAATCGAAAATTTAGGATTTTGGCCTTTACCCAAGTGTCTCCAAATTTGTAGTTCCTAGCGCAATATCCCCCTAAACAAGTATATAGCGCAAAGCGCAATAGGTGACCGCGGAGCACACCACCTTCCAGCTTACAATATGAATGCATGAAATTTCGCCACTCCAAAGGGCAAGTCTATGGTTTCTCACCCATTTTCAAAAGTAAGCGCAGATTTGGAATCGCTATATATGACATGTGAACAAAAAAACTCAAGTCTTCTGTTCAATTCTGAGCCGTTCAGCTGTTACTGATTATTGATGCCATTGCCATGTGTGAAAGTTTGTCACTCAAGAGGGTAAGTCTGTGGTTTCTCAACCATTTTCGAAAGTAAGCACAGATTTGGAATCGCTATATATGACTTGTGAACAAAAAAACTCAAGTCCTCTGTGCAATTCTGAGCCGTTCAGCTGTTACTGATTATTGATGCCATTACTGTGCGTGAAAGTTTGTCACTCAAGAGGGTAAGTTTGTGGTTTCTCAACCATTTTCAAAAGTAAGCACAGATTTGGAATTGCTATATATGACTTGTGAACAAAAAAACTCAAGTCTTCTGTGCAATTCTCAAGATTACAGGAGATACAGCGCAAAAACTGTATATTGCAATTTTCAAGCCTTTCTACCCAAATAAGTAATGTTTCAAATGCTCGGAAACCAGTTCCACCCCTCCAGATCTTCCTAAAATTGCATTACCTTTCAGGAACAAAAAGGTTTGTCCCAATCCGTTGAGAATTCGGTGATGACCAGCATTTCCAGAAATATATATATATATATATATATATATATATATATATATATATATATGAGGACAAAAGTTTAGTAACCTCTAGCGCTGATGGTCATTCTACACCCTCGAGCAAACAGAATTCATTGTTAAAAGTTATTATATGTTTAAATATTAAAAATTAATGTTGAAATTTAATGAATGACTGGGACATTTAACGAACATTTGGAGCGAACGAACCGATATTGCCTTGTCTAAACTAGAAAATGTGCACCTCATATTTTTGCCCTTTTACCCAGAAACTTATGTTTGACATTGAAAAAAAGGTGAAAAAGTAAAGATGGAGATTACCGTTCTCCAACATCTTAAAAAAGATGAATTGAAGAAATTTTTGGCATCTTCAAGTGAATTTTTGTAAACTTGTGCAATAGTGGGCAACGTTTGCAGAGCATGGGTCTGAGCAAGGTTCTAATGCGAAGTGGGCTACGGGAAAAGCTGCATGCGGTGAACCGAGCTGAGTGCGATCTGCTTGAGGAACGCTGGCAGAGCAAAGAATGCGCCAACGCCATTGCCAACTTCTTCGCCGCCAAGTCCAAATAGTCTTTAGCATTGCGGCATCGTTTTTTAGACTATGAACCAACGATCAGAGAATGATTGATAATTGCACAGGGCTAAGAATGGAACTGCGATTAATTTTGACTTTTTGGGTTGGAAATTTAATATTTGATGCTGTTGCATCAATTACATTTCTTGGTTTCATTCCGAAAACTGCTCAATGAGATTTCTACTCCACATGCTTGCCAAAATATCAGCTGTATTTGATTACGAAATGATCGGCAGAAAACAAAAATAACAGAAAATGGAACAACGACCATTGCTGGTGATTTCTAAAGCATAGACCATTATGGAATAAAAATGGCAACGTGTCAAAATAGAGAAATGGAAGGGAAATCAAGGTAGAAATCACAGCCAGGAGACAGAGATCAGGCGCAGCATTGCCAGTCATTGCAGGAGTTCTATTACAGCGAGGTAGCATGGCGTCGCATAGGCCAAGTGCAGTGGTGGAGGGGGCAGCAACCTCGCCTCTTGGCCCCAGCCTCAGTCCTGCGACTCCTGGAATATTGTGAACAGTCTTTCACATGCCTCACTTTTTCCTTACACCTTAGCTTTGTTTGAATGTTTCCTGAAAGCAGGGTATTGTGTGGGAGGGTGGTTGGAGGGAGGGAGAGGGGGTAGATGAGGGCGGTGGTGGGGTGATAAAGTGAGGGAGGGTTGGTGTTTGGAGGGTGCGGCGGCTGTTGTGCTCGGCGGAGGGGGCGGTGTTAGGTCGGGGGAGATAAAGAGGGGAAGGCGGCATCAGTTGTGCAGCGGCTGGTCTGAAAGGGGCGCCTCTCTTCTTCCGGTTCCCTCCTTGCCTCAGGGGAGACGGGGGGCTTAGAAGAGAGACGGGGGCAGTGGGTGGGGATGGATGGGCGGCAGTGGCGTCAGTTGCGTGAGGAGGGTGCGCCAGACACCAGCGCTCTGGCCAGCCAGGCCAGGCTGCCTGTGGTCGTCTCTCCCCCTCATCCATCCCCCTCATCCTCATCCGCAATGTTGTGCGGCTGCTGTTTCCGCAGGCTTCAAGCGCCCTTATCTCCCCGCTCTCCCGTCGCTTCCTCCCTCCCCTCCCTCTTCCCTACCCTGACGAATGGCCCAACACACTCGCGGGGTCACCAGTGGAGGCAAGGCAAAGGGGGGAAAGAGAGAAGGTGAAAGGTAGTGGGGAGGAAGGGCGGCGGTGGTTGAGGGGCATGAAACCATGTCATGTCGTCGTGTCTTGCGTGTCGGAGGTATCTTTGGGAGCGGTCTCGGGGGGGTTGCGGGTGGAAGAGGGGAGGATGGTGGCATGTGGCGGTGTGTGTGTGCGGTGTAATGGGAGTGGTGCATGAAAGGAGCGGTTTGAGGGGGGCGCGACGCGGTTGGTGGAGGAATGGATGGAGGCCGCCTCGCCATGATCGGTCAATGAGAACATGCCGCCAAACAACCTCCGCCACACTTTTTCCTTCCCCTCCCGCCTCTTTTCACACAACCCTTTAACAGCCCCAAATTTTGTCTGCGTGCCAGAGCCTTCCTGGACTTTTGGAGGATGAGCGAAAAGTGTCGGTCAGACTTTGGTTGAGAGCGGCTAAGCCTGGCTCAGTCCATGTCAATGACCGCGGCTGAAAAGTGTGGGCGTAAGGGTTGGAGGAGGGAGGAAAAAGTGGGCATGAAGGATGGGGCTGTAGTAGGAAAGGCGGCTATTGTTGAAATGGGATGAAAAAGAGGGCGTTGAGCGATGAGGCAAGGATGTGTGAGGGCAACGAGGTGTGCTTGCCGACTACCTGGGGCAGGCTGGGTAGTGGGAATTGATGGTCCAAGTGCAAAGCGCCCAGCACCTCCAGCTCAGCTCGCATCCGTGCCTCTTCCTCCTGCAGCAAATCTTCTTGCCCTCTTGTACCCGCCCAACTCATGAAGTCTGGCAAACAGCCAATCCATCATCGATCCATAGACTACTGTATATAGATTAACAAACAGAGGAGGGATCCAACAATAGCTCAAAACAGGTGACACTGGGAAGAGGAAGAAAGAGACAACATCCGTGGGCGAGGAAAATTTGCAGCTGCTCATGTGTTGACAAAAATGTCGACAAAAGGGTGGGCTGATGTGAAGGGAAGAAAGTGAGGCAACACTAGCAGTGGCGGCGTCGAACTCGAGGCGCCCTTGCCCGGTGAGTGTGTGGCGGTCCACGAAGCCCTTCCACCGCACGCACACACCGTTCAGTATTAATCGACTGCTAACTCCCACCTACAATACACCTTCTCTTCCAACATCAGACTCTTCTGCCTTTTCTTCAGCTTTGCTTTGGGTGGCTGTTTATTTAGTCCTTGGAGTATGGTGGATGAGGAGGGTAATGTGGAGGGGAGGGAAGGTGTTGGGGGAGTGTGTGAGTGCGTGAGGAGATGGATTGAAAGTTCCTGGTCGGGCGGCTGGGCGGAAGCGTGTGGCTCTAATGAGTGCAGGAGAGGAAGGAACTCAGGTCCCTGGCAGGCCGCAGCCCATTAGCGCCCTCCCAGCATAATGGGCCACGCCGCTCTGTTGCGCCTCCCTCTAATCACCGCCCTCCGTCTCCATTCACCCTCTGCCCCCCAGTAAAGAAGCTCAAAAAGGCTTCCTGTCCTCTACGTCACACGCCCCACCCCCCTATGTGGGCGATCTTTGGCGGCAGCTGGGATCCCCTTAACTCCTGCTGCTGCTTAGCTGTTGCGTAGTTTGCAGGAGTCTTGAAGGGCTAAGAGCAAGATCAGCAGGCCTAGGAACTCTTATGGACTAAGCCGCCCGCTCAGGCGCAAAAATGCAAAGGCTGGAACAAAGGAGGAGCATTGAAAGAACATTCGGCTTCTAGCTAGCTTATCCCTAAAATCCCCTCGTTCACTCAATCCCCCACAGCTCATGAGCCACCGAACTCGCTAATGGACTAGGTAAAGTAAGAGTAAAGGGAAAGAATGTGAATGGCTGCTTCAGCTCCAGTGCAGCCGAGATAAGCCCCGCTCAGAAGCCAGGCCAGACCGCAGTGTCCCCTTTTGCCCGGGTTCAAAGTTCTCACTAGCCATGGCAAACAATGCACCATTCCAAGAATCCACTTCACCTTCTATTTGCTCTGACTCAATGAAACCAAAGAATAAGACTGGCACTAAGCGATAGCAAAGAAGGTGCAAAGGAGCGAAGAAGGTGGAAAGGGGGAGAGCAGAACCTGAGTGTCGTCGGGGAGGATGAGGGCGGTGGAGAGAGGGGACTGGGGACTGGGCTGAGTGGGGACGGGGATGACGTGGAGCTCCAGGTTGAGACCCGTCTCCACCACCGTCTGTCAATTCCACGCTTTCAAGCAGAGGACGGCAAAAGTAGTGATACAAACTATGGGCAGGCGTCCATCGCGCAGCTCCAGGATGAAACGCTCTCGCCGCTCTGCCTCTGGGGCGTGCGGGATTGAGGTATAGCGCACCTCAACTACACTCTTCAGGCGGAAAAGTGGGGAAGAAGGAGGTGAGGGCCGGAACCTCATTGAATCTGGCGAGGGTGGTGAAGAAGTGTGAGTTGGAGAAGACGGCCTGTTGGTCCTCCTGGACGCGAGGCATGGCCGGGGGGAGGGGAGGCCAGGCGGAGGGTAGAGGGAGGCTGGGAGGCCAGAAAGCTGCTAGACTGCGAAGATCCACGGCCGCACTGCTCGCGCCCCGCTCATGCATTCCCGCCTCACCGCCGTCCCGATTCCCGCCAGCCTCTGCCACTCTAGCCTCTGCTCATCTGCAAGCCAAACAAAGCTGATGTGTATCGAATATAATCTACACGGGTCTAGTCTGGCCATTTCTCCAAGTGAAAGATCTGGGGGCTTCTAGTCTTCCTTCCTGGATCTTGCATGACAAAGACTAGAGGGGAGGAGGGGAGGAGTAATGGCGAAGTTGATGTGAAGCGGTGTTTAAGGGTGGGAAGGCGGAGTGTGGGTGGGGGCAGTGGAGGGTTTGGCGCTGGGAAGGGCAGTGAATCAGAGGCCACGCCCACCTCTACACGCCTCTCCTCTCCACAGCTTTCACGCTCACTCCAAACCCCCCGCTTTTCCATTCAACACCAGCCTTTTCTGCGCCATTCCAACAGGTGAACCGGCCTGAAACAATTGAATAAGCGGTTGAATAAGAATAAACGCAGGAATAGACAGGAAGGTAGAAGTAGATACAATGCACAGGGTATGCTTAGAATAGCTCGGTTGATGACGCAGCGATGAAAACACTTGAAATAGCTACTGGTGCGTAGTAAGTGGGGCTGAGAGTGAGACAGTGCATTGGCATGGTGGCCAGTTTGTGTTGGCGGGATGAAGTACGCGGTGTAGGGCAGTGACGCAGAGGAGCTGAGATGTTTGGCGAGGCCGCTGCGCCCATGAATGGGGGCAGACAGCGTGAAGTGAACTATGAACCGAGCGGGGAGCATCTCCACTCCCACCTGTCTTCAGAACGGAATGCGCGGCTCTAGCGTCAACACATTCCTTTATTTAGCCAAACACCTCTCAAACGCTGCATCCAAAGGCAAGTTGGCCGACCATCAAGTTTTTTCACGGAGAATCAATTTGGCCGCAAATAAAATCTTCCTCCTGCAAAAATATATATATTAGGATTATGAAATTTTCTAAAACCTTAAATGTTTCTACGATATAGTTAGTGGTGTGGTGGGTTGAATGAAGGCAGGCGGGGAGCTGCAGCAAAGCAACGAAAATACTGCTGAGATGACTGGAGCTGGGTTTGATGGGGCACGACGTTCTTAGAGATTAATCTTAGAGCACATTTCTTCCTTTTCGAATACATGTGAATAGCCTTTTTGCAAAAGCCACAGGTGAACGTGAGAAAGAGAAAAAGGCTTTCCCACACCCGATTTGCAAGAAACTACTTCAAAGCCCTGAGGCTAGATTGGACCTTCAGGCTTCAAACTGCTTGTTAATCTGCAATTATTCGCCTAATTTCATGGGATTACTTGCAAGCTTGGTTTGTGACGCAAGATGTTGTTTTTGTTTGTTGAGATTGAACACTGTTTTGTTCAGACGCCTTGAATAATTAAGGAGAATTTTGCAGTACTAAGCAACAAGCCACTTGTTTCTTAGTATTTATCATGTAATCATTGAAATTTTTTTAGTTTTTACTGACATAATGTAAAAGCCTTTGTGGTTGGGGTTGGCCTTTTCAAGCCTCCCCTTTAGGTGTTCTAATACAGCCTTTGGGAAAAGGAAGTCCTACGTCAGAAAGAGGCTGGGGAAATTTCCACGCTTCAAGGAAGCAGGAAGGCGGGATAGGCGAGCTTAATTGCGGCCTAGGCCCCAGACTTCCCTCTTCAAGCCTACCTTCCGCCCCGCCCTTCATGCAGAGAAGGAAGGCACAATGCAGAGATGCTCTTTCAGGCTTCAGGCTGCCTAATAGATGTCAGAGAGCTGAGCTGAATGAAGCGTTGAAGCTCTTGCCACCTGTCTCTTCCCCTTTTGCCTGGCTACTAGGACGAAGCAGAGCTGGCCTTGGCCTTGTGCAGAGGCCGGAAGCCCAGTCGCCCTTTTTGCGTCATCACTCCGACTGCACCTGCTTGCTTATTTCCCTGTCTCCCATCCCATCCGATTTCACTACCTCCCTTCGCTTCAACCGCGACAGCTTTTAATGCTTAGCTCAATCTCAGCTCAGATAATCCAACATATTTCTTAATATGCCGTCAATACAAGTTTGTGCACTCCAAATCTAAAACAAAATTTGAAATAAAGGTTAACGGAATGGGAAAAGAACTGAATATGCGATAGCGTAGCACGTGAAAAAGGTATAGTTGTGAAAACAGTTAAACCACCGGAATTAGAGGAAGCAGTGTAGGGGTACTTGAAAACGAAGAAAAAATTTAGCTTCTTGGAAAACACATTAGCTGCGTTGGCAACGAATCAACATAATTTGACCGCTATTACACGCGGCCCAAAGCACTAAAGCCAAAAAATTAGGAGAAGTAAATTCGATTGACTGCCATTTGGTGCCTCTAGAAGAAAAGCGGTCCGTGGACAAAGCCTGGCGGAGGAAGTGAGAAAGGGTGGGGGAAGAAGGTTGGAGGCATCGGAAGCAGGGGGTAGGGTCGAAAAAGAGGTTGAGGGTGCGGCGGTGGGAGCCAAGGGTTGGGTTGAAAGGGAAATGGGGGACGAGGAGGTGGCATTGGCGATGGTGAGAAGAGTGGGGGAGGACGATGAGCTGGGCTCTGCTGCTGTGCGATCTTCTTCGTCGGCGTCTGGCTGGCTCGAGATGGGAAGAGGAGGGCGAGGGCCAGGTAGTTCACGCTCAGCCCCTCCGCCCCCAGCCAGGTCTCTGCCCGACAGAAGGGGCAGGTGAGGCTCTGCCGACCCTCCTTCTCCCGCTTCTGCAATCCTCACTACGTCTGACATCAGAGGGAAAGCAGGGAGGGGTAAACGAGAGCAGCGACGCAGGCTGGGCAGATGGAGTGGCCGCAGTGGAGCAGCATCGGCGGCTGGCGGCGACTGAAGGCCGAGAGACAGACTGCGCAGTCGTTGCCGCCCGCATCCTCCGCCTCCCAGTCTACGCCTGCTATAGCACCTGGCTTCTTCTGGGCTGCAGTGGCTTGGGCCCACCTGGGGAATGGTTGGCGGGCGGAGTGGCTGTTGGAGACGAGGGCGCTGGGCAGTGTTTGGGAGTGATGGGTGGCGTAGATTGGGGCTGGCTGGTGAAGGAGTGTGGTTGGCTTGGGCTGAGGAGTGTGATGGCGAGACGGCCACAGCGTGGGTCATCCTTCAGGCTGCGGATTTTCGATCTGCTTTTAGGTGGCTTCATTTGGTACAGCTGCTCTGAAACCTGGAAATAGGAAAAATTTATGAAAATAGCGCCAAGCATGTTTGATGGAGGAAGGGGAGCGGAAGAACTGGCGTAGCTACACAACCGCGCTGTTTCCAGTGATGTGCCCCAGAAGAGTGGTGGGCATGTGAAACAGCCAGTCTGCTGGGATTCATCTGTTGTTAGCATGTTTCTGCGTCTGTTAACATCTGTTCGCATGCAAACGCTTAAACTAGCCATTTGATCAGCTCCCAAAAGTCATACTGCCTACCTACTGCTATAGCAGCATTAACCAAAGTTGACCGACCACATTTCACCTTTTACCCAATAAACAAAAATAGATAGAAAATTTTCGGTGGTTCCCCTCTTCCCTTCCTCCCTTGGTTGAGAAGGACAGGGATATAGAGATCGCACCCACAATTCGCTTCCCGCGCACTTGCCTCTGCCTCTAACATGGGCAGAGGCCACTAATATGTGTATAAGAATCCCTGCAGTTGGGGTGAAGAGACCTTGTCCATATCAATTTCTTCTACATACAATTTATCCAACTTCATTTAAAAACCACTGTAACGAAAGTTACGAAGAAATGAGCTGCGAACAGTGATATAAGAGCAAATTTTGCCAACATTTGTGTTTCGGTGAGTTCAAATGAAAAAAATAGGCTGATGTCTGGAGCCCCCCCCCCATGACTTTCACCCCCCCCAAAGTTTCACCCCCCCCCCCAACAGTGTCACCCCTCCCCCAAGAGTTTCACCCCCCCCCCCCAAAGGGTACTATATTGAAAAAAATTTTAATAGCTTAAAATACTCTTCTGTACATATCTCGAAATTTAAACTCACGGAATTTTCATGTAGATGATTAAATACCTACTTTTTTTTTACAAACATAGTTAGTCTATACCGGATGGCGGGCGCATGCCTACCAGGAGTAGGTGCTTGTCCCCTACCAGGAGTACCTTTCAAGATTCCAACTCAAAAGCTTAGATGCATGCTCGTCCTCGATGAGGTCATGACTGTGGCAGTACCTACTAGTTAGTCTATACCGAGTTCATTGATGTTTTAAAGTGCTCAACTCGGTAAGGACTAACTAGTAGGTACTGCCACAGTCAAAGGACGAGCCTTTTAGTTTTTGTGTTGGCTACGCCCTATATAGCGGTATAGACTAACTAGTAGCATGACGAACACGGTATAGACTAACTAGGTATAGACTCAGTAAAAAAGTAGGTATTTAGTTGTTTAGAAAAAAATTCCTTGAGTTTAAATTTCGAGATATGTAAAGAGAAGCATTTTAAGCTAATAAAAATTTTTTATATATACCCTTTTGGGGGGGGGGGGGTGAAACCTTTGGGGGGGGGGGGGGGGGGTGAAAACCTTGGGGGGGGGGGGGGCGGGTGAATCTCGTGGGGGGTGGGTGAAACCCCATTGGGGGGGGGGGGTGAAAGTCATGGGGGGGGGGGCTCCAGACATCAGCCAAAAAATAGCCTATATTTAAAGTGAAGCAAGGGTTTATGGACATCGATTGGAACTAACCTTCTCATCAATACACTAATATCGGTTAAATTAAATCGAGAAATTGTTCAATATTTCGACGACGATAAAAAATTTATTTTCGATATTTCAATTTTCCACATTTTGTAAAATTCGTTAATTCGTGTGTTCGTAAAATTCGTTTGTAAAATTCTTCACATTCGAATTAAAACGCAGTTAAATTTCGACATTTGAATTCGAGCACATAAGAATTAATTTAAATTAATTAGTTTAAAATATTTTGGTAACACCATAATAAATCGGTATAAGAAAACTGCAAAGACGGAAATTTATTTATTTGCATCAACCTCCAGATATGTTATAAGATTTCTCACAAATTTTCTCAATACCTTTTGTAGGTATACCCTCAATACCCTTTTGTAGGTATACCTTCAATACCCTCAAAACCCTATTGTTCATAGAAATCAATTCTATTTTCAAACAATGAATTTCACAAAATCGAGCGTGGACACGAACGAACTTTTTTTGCAGCCTTTTGAAGGGTTGTGTTAACATGTATGAAGACTTATCTATTATAAAACATCTTCTTGTTCCCCTTGGTGAGAAAAAAGTGGTTGAGTGCATGTTTGAAGAATGGAGAGAAATTAATTTTTCGTATTCTGCCCCGAGCCCATGAAAGTCAGCCTCTGAAAGGAGTGAAAGCAACAGCCAGCAGTGTAGCAAATAGGTACCTTAAACAGGTAGCTTCGGTAAATCACGGAGAATGGAATCGAGTGGCTCATCTCACTTGCACAAGGCACTTGGCAAACAAAGCAACAAATAAGGGCAACAAAATGCGGACAACCTGTCCGCAATCACTAGGCCAGAGGAAGGAAGTAAATTGGGCTCCAATTGCTCTTGCTCTGCTGGTAGAGCAGAAGTGGGGGTGACAGCGGCTAGATGTCAGTGCCGGTGAAGTCGCCGTACTGCCAGATGGCGCGGTGATTCTTCTTGGCCGTCTCCTGTGCCTTCGTGTACTCTGCCACCTGTGGAGAGGGACAGAGGGGTTGACGGAGGAGGTGTCTGGGCAAGGGAAAGATTGAACGAGGGATTGTAGGCGGCGTTCGCGTCGCGACTCGACCAGGGCAAGCCCGGCCTCCAGCATCAGCTTCCCGATGTCCGTCCGCTTCGGCGCCGGCTTCTCAGCGCTGCTGCTGCTGCCCTCGCCCCCGTCATTCTCCTTCTGCAGGGCAAGGAATGGGGTTGAAGAGGGGGCAGGACGAAAAAAGAAGGGGAACCTCGGGTGTTTCTTCGATGACGAAAGTGGCGTACTCGTTGGTGCCCAGGCGATACTCCTTGTTGAGGCGCAGCTGGGAGTTCGCCTCCTGCATGGCGCTGCTCAGCTCCTGTCTGCAAGAGGAGGTCAGATTTGAATGGGAACAAAAAATGTGTAAATATGAAGTATTACGAGAGCCAGGCTTTGCCGTCGGCGACATAGTCCGCGTCTTCGGGGTACGTGAGGCAGGCGAGACAGAACTCCTTGGCTCCCGGGGGGATGGAGGCAAACTGCGGCGGCAACACTGCCAGCTCAGTACCCGTCGTTCGCTCCCGATTCCCAAAGTCCACGAACAGCACCTTCAGCCAGTCTTTCTGTGCAGGGTGCAAGAGGTTTGAGGACAAATGGGGACTTCGATGTAGGACGGCTTGACATCTTCAACGCGAGCGCGGTACCACTGCTTGTCGGCTGAGAAGCGAGCAGCGCAGAGGTCGCCACGACGAGGGCTGTAGGCTCCGGTCACCGGCGGGTTCTCCGTCAACTCCCGCCGCAGCTCTGTCATCATCTGCTCCAGCTTTGCACCTACAATTCCTTCGTCTTGCGTTTCCAACTCCTTCCTGTCCGAATGCTCAAGTGGGTTGAGTGAGTTGTGCAGGAGAGGCAGAGGAGGAAGGGCAAACCTTCGTCAGCGAACTGGACGGCTATTTTGTTGCCGGGGCTGATGCCGGTGACGCAGACGGTGCGATAGTTGAGGCTGCGGTCGGCCTTCTCCGCTGCCTCTGCCTCAGCAGCGGCGGCCTTCTCCGTCTCCTTCCAGTTGGCCCATAGCTTGAGGCCCTTCTGCTTGGCCTCCTCCTCGGCCATGCGGAGGACGTGGGCGTAGTTGGTGAAGTCCGCCGAGGGATGCACACTGGCCAGCCCCGCCCGGACCAGCTCCTCCGCCAGGTTCTCGCCCGCGGAGCCGCTCTCGTTCAGCAGCCGGCAGCAGCCGATGAAGGAGCCCGCCTTGTCCACGCCCTCCACCTCCAGCTCCACCTCGCGCTGCAATTCTCAGTTTATAAGCTCTTGCCCCGAATCTAGCCTGGAGGCGGATGAACCTGAAGGACGCGCTCTCGAGTGAAGGCGAGGGCTTCGTTGCCGAACTCATCGCCGCGTGCGGGGCCGCCGACGCCGCCCATTCGGTCCGCGCGCGGGCAGCTGATGCCGGACAGCAGTAGAGTCACCAGGCACGTCTCCTCAAGCCCAGAGAGGGTAAGAGGGTGGGGGAAGACTGAGAATAGGTGAATAGGTGGTTGAGAATAGATGAAGATGGAAGAATAGGAACCTTGGGAATGTATACACGGAGGCGAGATCCGGAGGCCACGTACTCCACGATCCCTTCGCAGCGCCCGGCCCGGGTCAGGTACGGCAGGAATTGCTTTGCCTTCGTCGAGTCGCCCTCAAATACAGCCACGTTCAGCCCACCCCATGCCTGTGAGCAATGAAGGATAGCTATGCCTGTAGGTCCTTAATGCGAAGGAAGGGAAGTTTGTCGCTCTTGCCCGTGCCCTTGTAGGCCCAGATGCCCTTCTCCGACTTCTCAGCTTTCGTCACTGCTGCTAGTAGGGCGTCGTAGGATGCTGAGCGGTCATCATCACCTCAAACTGCCACTTTAAACCCAACCAATCCAGCCCAGTTGAAAGAAACCTTGTCGGTAGCGGATGACGCTGGCGAGGCCCTTGGTGACGAGAGCCTCGGCCATGTTCTGCCCGTTGTAGATTACTGTGCAGCACTTGCGTCCGGGGTACTGGTCGTTGGCTGACAAATCCTTCCCATGCGCTAAGAGTGATTGAGTGCGGGAGGCTTGTACGAGGCTGTTCGTAGTCGAGTGTGATGTTGACGCGTTTGTGGATGAGACGCTTGCGCAGGAACTCACGAGTTTCGAACATCAATGGAATGTCATACAGGGGCCTGGAATATTGATGCTTATATGCTCCCGAGAGGTCATTGGGGATTGCTCGCACGAATGAAGAATGAATGAATGAAGTGAACCGGAAGCTGGTTTTTCCAGCGCCGTTGGCAACGCGAGCCCCTTCACCGTCAAAGTCCTCGCGGCGTGGTGAGCGAATGGAGCTGAGGAAGATCTTCTCCACCTCCCCGTTGTCCTTCTTCACCATCAGAGCGTCCCCATTCACCACCTCCATCACCTGTCAACCAATGTTGGTCCTTTTTTTAGTTGGCGGCTCCCTGTAAAGTTACTGTTACGGCTATTTTTAAAAATTCTCCAACGGAAAAAAATAGCTAAACGGATAATATATGAAATAACTGTATTAGCAACATTTATATAGCCGATTGCTGGTAGAATAACAGTTGCCCCAGCAATCGTCTATATAAATGTTGCTAATACAGCTACGCAACTGATATTCTACCAGCAATCTGCTATATAAATGTTGTTATGTTGCTATTTTTTTAATGAAATTTTCGAAATATTCCAAATTTTCCCATTTTCAGCACTCGCATAGCTTAGGGACTAGGGAGCCTCCCCCGTCCCTATGTTATAACATAGGAAGCCTCCCCCGTCCCTGTGTTGAAGCATAGGGAGCCTCCCCCGTCCCTATGTTATAACATAGGGAGCCTCCCCCGTCCCTGTGTTGAAGCATAGGGAGGCTCCCCCCCTCCCTATGTTATAACATAGGAAGCCTCCCCCGTCCCTGTGTTGAAGCATAGGGAGGCTCCCCCCCTCCCTATGTTATAACATAGGAAGCCTCCCCCGTCCCTGTGTTGAAGCATAGGGAGCCTCCCCCGTCCCTGTGTTGAAGCATAGGGAGCCTCCCCCGTCCCTATGTTATAACATAGGGAGCCTCCCCCGTCCCTGTGTTGAAGCATAGGGAGGCTCCCCCCTCCCTATGTTATAACATAGGAAGCCTCCCCCGTCCCTGTGTTGAAGCATAGGGAGGCTCCCCCTCCCTATGTTATAACATAGGGAGCCGCCCTCGTCCCTGTGTTGAGGCATAGATAGGCTCCCCCCTCCCTATGTTATAACATAGGGAGCCGCCCTCGTCCCTATGTTGAAGCATAGGGAGGTTCCCCCTCCCTATGTTATAACGTTAACCACAGGCTTGCGAAAGGCCTCGGGGAATTCATGGCACACTTTCTGCTCCTCTCTGCAACCCAGACACACATCTAATTTTGATTAAAAAAGCCTTAATAAAATTATATATTAGCCGTTCGGCCAGATCCCCAACAGCAAAGTTACGTTTACTGGTATTTTTTCAACTTCCTCAAAACTGGCTAATATACGTCTATATACGGATATCATATATTTAATCGTATTAGCGGGGAGCAACATTGCTGTCAACCCCAACGCCCCTTCATTTCACATCAGAGTTGAGGAAGGGGGGAGGAGAGACCTTGGCCTGGTAGGTCTTGCGGTCGACAACCTTGCTGGGCTGGAACTCCTTCCAGAGGCGGAGGCGCTTTTCTTTGGCCTGTCGCTCTGCGGCTCGCAATTTCTCCGGACCCTCAGCTGACAGGCTGGAAGAGAGCAGAGGATGAGGGGCGGAATGAAAGGGGAGAAGCCTCACCTGATGCTCCAGTCCACGCACTTGGCGTAGCCTTCACCGAGAAGCAGCTCCGCGATGGAACCCGCCGGGTGCAGGATGCTCCCAACAACCGCCTGGTTCGATCTAGAATGCGCCATTATTCAGGACCAGAAGGTCAGCAGAAATATGGGCTGGCACTGCTATGGAGTTGAAGAAAAGAAAAACAGGGTGACTTACGTGGACTGTAGCAGAATTTCAACATCCCGTTGTAGCAGGCGGACCTCGCTGAAGAACTTGGCCTCGTCGGCGAACGGCTCCGACTCCACTACCTTCAAAGTAATCCATCCCTCTCACTAGGTCACGAAAGATCGGAGTAGAGATGGATGAACCTTGCCGCCTTCGCCCAGTCGAATGAGAGGGCACTTGAGACCGCTCAGCATCACCGTCACATACTGGAAGTCTGGGAGGAGGAAGGCCCTGACCGTGGACCCGTCTCGCACCTGCTCGATCACCGCTGCAACCGACCTGCTTCCTTCACTGCAGGAGGTATGGGGCATAAAGAGAGAATGAACCCTTGACAGGCTTGGCGTGGAACTGGTCCACGAATGACTTGGAGATTTCGGGTGCCCAGTCGATGTTGCGGACGAAGTCGCTCATGCGCCCCTCTGCCTCCGCAGCCCACCGTCCCTTCTTTGCCGACTGCGCCGTCGCTTCCAGCTCCTGTACACCCCCACTGCTTCATTGATTGCAAGTGGACAGTTTGTTGGCGATCTTTGATCTTTAATCTTTGGTGAAGCAGACAACATGCTGTTGGGCTATGAGTCTTTTGGTCTGTGAGTCTGATAAAAAAGAAAATATAACCTTGAGACGGGTGTTGTCGTCAGCACGGCTGCCCTCACGCACGGAGACGAGGCCTTCGGAGACAAGGGACTCGGCCAGGTTCTCGCCCGCCGTGGAGGAGCCCAGGTAGACGGCCCCGTACTCACGATCCGTCGTCGTCTTGTAGGACAGCACGAACGTCACCTCCTTCCCCACCTACCATCACACCGTCTTCATTGGTTGGGATGTGAGAGGGGCTGGTGAGAGGAGGAGGGAACGAGGCGTTTGCGGAGGAACTCGCGAGCCTCCCAGGCGAAGGGTTCGTCGGGTGTGGCGGTGTCCTTGGCGAGGACGCCGGGGGCGATGGTGGCGGGGCGGCGGGCGAGCTTGGGGGCGTTGATCCCCGCGATGCAGATCGTCTTCTCCGGCGGCGGCCCACCCACCGGCTGACCACGGATCACTATCGTATCCGCAGACATCACCTCCAATAGAGCCCTCTAGTCTTTCCTCTAAGATATACCCATCATCCTGCATTCCTGCTTATCGCCCATCAACCGATTATCAATTGCATCTAACCAAGGACTCAGAAAAAAATAAACCATTTTGACGATGCCCTTGTGAATGGTGGCTGCGGGTGGAGCGGGAGTGCCGTTGGTGGCTGCCATTTCTTCTCTCCGTTCACCTTGCTTTAACGGATTCTTCTGTTCGCCTTCAAAACCTCTATTTTCCTTACTCCCCAATGTCTTCCGATGAGAGCAAAAATGATGCAAAGTTTCATCAGAGATTGCTGCATTCTAAGAGATTGCAGCGATGCAAATAGGCGGATATAGGAACTGCTGCAGTCGGGGAGAGGAGTAAATAGAGGGCCTAGTGGGTGTGGGGAGTGAGGGGGGAGGGCTGGGGTGGATGGGAGTGGATGGGAGTGGTGATGGTGGACTGGGGACGCGTCGAGAGACAGCAGGACCCAGACACACTGCCAGCCAGATACGCGCAATGCCTACAGTAGCCCTCCTGAACTGCACTCTTCCCCTAAGGAGTCCCTTTAGCTCCGCCTCCTGGCAAATTAGTCAACTCCTTTTATCCTTATTCAAGGTGTCCCTCTTCCTTTGTTGTCGCCATCTTTTATCTCTTCTCCAGCTGAACAGAGCTTAGCCGCCATCTCTGAGACCTTTAGCATTTTCAAGATGAGTTGAGAACTGCTTCAGCTGCAGTGATCATGTCCACATAGGATCTATCATAAGTGTCGCCGTAGAGACGCTTAGCTTCCTCCAGCGTGAACCAACCGAAGCCTTGGTGCTCATGGCTCAGCGCCACCTCAAGTCCCATCCACTTAGTTTGCTAGCGGGAGAAGTGAAAACATAATGAGGGTCACCTTGCCTTTCTGGCACTGGGCCAACCAGTAGGTGGTCCTCTTGGGACCCCTGGCAACGGTGTAGTGGAGTTGGTGCGTGAAAGTAGGGTGGACATTGAGCATCTCTTTGGCTAGGCCAGCCTCCTCCTGCGTCTCTCGCAGTGCTGTGGTGAACTCATCCTCCCCAGGGTCCACGTGACCTTCATACAATTGCTATTAGCTATTTCTTAGGGAACATTTTGGCCTGCTAGACCTTTGGGTGGTGACCAATGACGCTGTGCATAGGAAGCTTGGAGGAGTAGGAATTCTCGAACAGTCCCCGCCCTCAGACGCCAGACCAGCAGTCCAGCCGCTCGTATCAGGCCAGTTTCACTCATGCTCCCTGCCGCTTCAGCCAGCCACGCTTAATCCTGTCTATGGTGACGGCTCGCTCATTCCATTTTCCTCATGCTTTTACTTATAGCCTAGGTTTCCTCATTCCACAGGCAGCGCAGGGCAGGGCGGGCAGAGGAGTGTGCGGGCGAAATCTGCGCAGGGAGATTAGACGGGGCAGAGGGGATGATGTGGGGTGGTTAGTTGTCCGGGCCGTTGGTACCGTAGACGGGGCGGTGTTCCCCCTGAGAGTAGGGGGGCAGTGGTAGGAGGGAAGGGGGGAGGCAGCGGGGGGAGCCGAAATCCGCCCTCGGAGCGCAAAAAGGCAGGCGCGACTCTCTCCGGGGCGAAGAGCCCCCCGACCCCGATCGCCAAGCTCTCCCAACACTGCCCCTCTTCTCCTCCCCCCCTCCATCCACGCACACTCCCGCCCCTCCCCTGCTCATTGTCCGCTCAAGGCCAACACTGCCCCCGCCTTAACTCATCCACCTACCTAACTTTCACATTCCCTCCTACATATCGCCCCTTTTTGCTTAGGAGGGACTTCTAATGGCCAGGTGGAATTGGGACAGTTTTCTTATTTTTAATTTTTTTTGGAGATTTCAAAGAGCAGTTAGAAATTTTACTGAAAGGCAAAATATTCAAATTTATGATGGTACGGATTGTCAGTTACGTTTTTGGCCAGCATTTCCTATTAGCTCTAGATAGCCCAGCCCTCTCACTCTGATTTTGCTGTTGCCAATTCTAGTACATATTCCATTTCTTGTCTGATGCTTTGATGCTTTTTATGAACATTGATGCTTTTTATGAACATTGATTTCTCTCCGTCCATTAATCATCGTGTCGGCTTTTTAGTTTTCTCACTTTTCAACTGTAAATTTTGACTTGGCTTCAGTAAATGGCTAGGTGATAATGTAGTTTTTAGACGCGTTGAAAGGAGGTGAGTGGTAGGTGAGTGGTTGGGGGGTGGGTAGAGAGGCTAGGTGGGAGGGGTGGGGTGGGAGGAGAGGAGGAGGAAAAGAGAGTGGGGGTGTATGTAGAGAGAGAGATGGCGTCGGGGGTGGCTGCGGAGCAGGCGGCACGCGGAGCCCCGCCAGGAGGGGTGGAGGAGAGCGAGGAGAAAAGGGGACGCAGTCAGCGCGCCTCCGCCATGCGCGCCACCGAACGACTCAGAGGGGTACGCACACTTCCTTCCCTTCCTCTTTCACCCATCTCTCATCCCTCCTCTCATCACTCCTCTATCCCTCTCATCATCTCTCATTAAGCCTCTCTCATGCAAAGAAATGGGAAGCGAGATAAGGCTGTCCAATAGAAGGAAAACATGATCTGGTCAAAGTGTTGAGGGGAATTTGAATACAGGTGGATCCGGTGTCGGAGGGTGCGGAGAAAGAAGTGAAGATGGAGGAAGAAGAGGAGGAGGAGGTGGTGGCTGAGGTGGAGAAGAAAAAAGCGCGGTTGGCCAAGGACTACCCAGCCCTGGACCCCAGCGACCCCCACTTTGCCATCCAGCTCAATGAAGAAGGCCAGGTGGTCGTCCTCTCAGACGACTCCGAAGTCTCCTCACTCCACGAGGACGAGATTCGCAATCTTCGCAAAAACTACCTCAAGGTACGCCCTTTCAATGTCCCAAAGTGAAAAAGAATGAGAGTAAAACTTGGCAGCTGATGGAGAAAGAGCCGACAGCGGAGCAGTTGCGAGAGCGGGAGCGCATGAAACGCCAGCTCCAGGCCGACCTCATGCAAGAGGAGGCCAAACTGCTCATGCTGCGCAAACTCCAGCAGTCTCAGAACATGGCCTCCAGAGTACCGCCTGCCTTTCTCATCCCTCCCAGCTGATGCCTCTACCATGATTTTGAGGAGGTGAACGCGGGTCGGGCAGCCGGCGGAGGCCCGGTGGCCAACGGACCCTCCGCCCGACCTCAGACCAACAACGCCTATCGACCTCCTGTTGCCAGCCTACCCAACCAGCATTCCAATGTCAGTCACTAATTGCCTCTCACCTCTTTTGCCTCGCTTACAATCATCGCATCTAACCTCCCTCCACTCATTCCAACAATCGAAACCGAATCTGGGGGCTGATTGGAGATGACGAATGGGCGACTGCCGAACGGATCCGCGAAAGGGGCCGCCAGTTCGGGAAGCCGTGGAGCCAGCAGCGCCTATCGACCGCCCGCCGCCCATCAAACGAGCGCCGGCCACAACCGAGCCACCGCCTCCGCACTGCCCAGCCTACCACCCCACGTCCAGGCCGCCACGCGCACCGCCACACCCCCGCAGAACCTCAGCAGTCGACCTTCCGCCTCCGACCTCTCTTCTCAGGTGCCCTCTTCTCTCCTTCATTCCCTTCCGTAATTGGGGCTTTTCTGCTTCATCCATGCTAAGCTAGACTGGGCGCTGCTTGGTGCGAAATGAGGGGTGTGAAGAAGGATGATGTGATGTTGCAGAGTCGAGGAGGCAACAGCAGCAGTGGAGGTGGTGGAGGGGGAGGCGGCGCTGCTGCCAGCGATGGTCAGACACCGGCGCAGCGACAGGCGGCCGCCAAACTGGCCCTCCGGAAGCAGCTGGAGAAGACGCTGCTCCAGATCGTACCGCCACGCCCGCCGCCGCCCGAGATGCACTTCATACCCAACCCCAACCAGCCCGACTTCCTGCCTCTCATTGGCCTGGACCTGGCAGTCCAAAAGGTTCCCAGCCTTTTTCTGTCCCTCTTCATCTAATACCCAAAACCCCTTCTAAACAGGTCCTGAAAGACAAAGCTGTGGACGCCAAGCCGGTGCCCGCCTACTCCTGCGCTCAGTGCGGCACGGACTTTACGCCGGTCTGGAAAGCAGTGAATGCGGAGGGGAAGGAGCTGGCCGTCGACCAGGAGCCCGCCAAGGCCATGTGCGAGGCTTGCATTCGCAGCAATCAGAAAAAGGCTCTCAAGGTTCATCCCTCTTCTCCTCTTCCTCCCCCCTCTCCTTCCACTTCATCCATCTTATCCCTTCCAGGCGGAGCACACGAACCGACTGAAGCAGGCCTTCGTGAAGGCCCTGCAGCAGGAGCAGGAGATGGAGGAGCAGATCAAGGAGGGCAAGTTCAACCTTCCCATGCCCGCCGCCAACCCTCCACCCGCCCAGCCTCCAGCTCAGCAGCAGCAGCCTGCCGTACACCACCTTCCCCCCTCCATTCCTCCTTTTCCTAGCCGGTAGGGGACTGTAGGCAACGGCGGGGCGAGCCCGGGACTCCCCGCTGGACCTGGGCAACCTGCACAGGGGCTCCAACTCCTCCTCCAACTCCGGCACCCACCGTCAGCAGCAGCAGCAGCAGAACGCCGCCGCGGCCGCCGCTGCCATGGCCGCTCAGCAGGCCAACCAGGCCCAGGCCGCCCAGGCCGGGCTCATGGCCGCCGCCGCTCAGCTTGTCCGCGGCGGGGCCGGCCCCGGCGGCTTCCCTGGCCTCGGGGGGAACCTGCCCGGCTTCCCCTACAACCCCCTCTGGGGCCAGGCGCAGGTACTGTCCTCCTTCTCTGCTCTTATGATGTTCAGGGAGGAAGAGTGATTGAAGGCGATGTTGGCGGCGCGACTGGCGGGTCCGATGGGCGGGGCGGGGGCTGGGGGCGGCAATCCGCTGGCCGGCCAGCTGAACCAGCAGACGCTGCTCGCCCTCCAGGCCAGCATGGCCGCCGCCGCCGGCATGCAAGGCCTCGCTGGCCTGCCCCCCGGTGGTCTTCCAAGGTTGTCCCCCCTTTATCCCCTTCTACGATTGAGCAGAGGAGGCAAGAGAGAGGGGAAAATGTAGGTCGTTGCTGGACCAGTTGCAGCAGGGTCAGGCCCGGCTGAACCAGCAGGCCACGCGGCACCAACAGCAGGCCATGGGCGCCCTGCCCAAGCGCAAGTGATCCCCCCGCCTCCCCATACTCCCTCTCTTTAGACTACACACAGCCTCAGCTACTCATTCAATTCTTTCATCAGTCCTTCTTTCTCCATACTCCTTTTCTTGCGCGCCTATATTTTGTCCAGCAACTGCTGCGTTGTGTTTTTTGGCCGAGAAATTGTTTGCTATAATTCGTCCTGCTGGAGTCCTGCTGCAAAGTCTTGGCCACTGTTCATGACTAGAGAAAAGAGCTGCACAGAAGCAAAGAATGGGGATTGGAGAGCATGCTGTCAAGCAAGCAACTCGTGGGGGAGTTTGGCGGGGAGCTGCGATTGGCCTATCTTCGTCTGATGCGAAGGAGACCTTACGCCTTCTACTCATTCCAGGAGAGACGACGAATTATGGGCACTGAGGATTTGGCCATTTGGAGCGAATCCACCAGCCGTCTCTCGTACAGCGCTCAAGATCTCCTGGCCCATGCGAAAAAACTGAGGCAGCCGACTCTATTTTGACAAGGTGTCTTTGGTGAATGGCTGGTTGTTGCTCTAGGGAAGGAGAAATGGAGCAGTACGCAGAGTTCCATCGCTCCGCGTCTCTGGTCAATGTGCTGAAACTGTGCTTGCACCGGAAGGGCTATGCGGAACAGTTGATGATCAGCGATCCTGCGTTTGCTGCCTTGCTCAGGTTGTCATTGTATGTCTTAGCGCAATCAGATCTTAGTTGGTGTCAGACTGGCGGGCGCAATAGAGCTGGAGTTTTCGGATGGCTGTCTGCTTTCCTTGCTGGACCATCTAGTCCTCATTGCTGAGTCACAAGCGGGTCTTCCGACTTCACTGCTACCTCTGTTTTGTAAGCTACCTTTCCATTAGATTAGGATGAACAGAGCATTTAATTGCATTAGAGGTGACAAACTTAAGCTGAATCTAATAAAAAATGCTTGGATCGTTGAAAGATTGAAAGATGAGAGATTGAAAGGGAACGTGGAGCAGGAGGCACTGTTCCGAGCGCGTTGTGGCGGCTGGCGGACGGACAAAATTCTCCGCGTCTCCGATGCTCTTCTCCGCCTCCACTCCACCCTCATCCCCGTGAAATCATGCGCCCAACTTCTGCTGCATCACCTCTCCCATCTCTCTCCAGCTCAATTCCAAAGTCACTGCCTATTCACTGCCCTGGGCCCTAAAATCAATATACTGAAGTTTAACCTCAATTGTGCGCTGCTTAACAAAGCTTGCTTAACAATGAGGAGGGAAAAGATAGCTTGCAGGTATGAAGATGGAGAAGCTGCTACTGCTGGCCTTCTATGGGAGTTTAGCTGAGGAGGGAGAAGGAGTGGGGGAATGCCTAGCCAGCGCAGTGGAGACAGCGGTGATGAGTGGGAAAGAGGCGGCCAGAATCTGGCGCTGTTCCATGGAGGAGCTCATTCTTCTTACCGCTTATTCCCTTAGGAGGCCAACAAGCCCTCGTTTTGCCCTGCCACTGGCCAAACTTGCTGCTGCTAAATGCCCTGTGTCAAGTCAGTACTATCCCCTCTTCCAAGCTTTCCAAAGGAGATTCTTCTGATTTAGTTCCTGCTAAAATTGTAATTGATAAGCAAGTGATCGTTGTTCAGCTGGTGAAACTTGGAATATAAATTATAATGTTAAAAAAGCAAAACAATCCAAAAAAGCAAAATAAACAATTGCAAACAAAAGAAAGAAATCGAAAAATTTGTTTAATAATTGAGAAAAGCCTAAAAATATAAAAAATTGAAAACTTTTTGCAAATCGCAGTTTCTTCAACAAAGTCGGTTTGGCCTTATCTTATTATTACGGTTTGGTCGGGTATGAGAATCAACAAGAAATTATCTTTCTTCGAGTGTATGTGTAAGTAATGTGCTCGTGAAAGAAAGAGGTGAAAGGACCATCCGCAGAGAAGTGACATATGTCCAAGTGTAGAGGAAGTGAGCTGAGGTCAATGGAGGGCAATACAGGCCAAATGAACCTGTTCCAAGCTTGGCTGTCTCTGGCACTGCTCTCTATCGCCTTATCACAAGATTTCTCAATTTTTCAGGCTGCACAAAATGATCCCGCTTGTAAGACGCTTTCTCTTGCTTAGAAAAAACCGCTATATAAGTGCAATTATCTTCAGGTGCCACATTGTTTGCGCTTGGTGAGCCAGTAATTTTGGGATCGGCAGCTGAGTGTGGATTAGCTGGGGTGTGTGAAGAGGATGAAGTCTGCTTGGCCTTGCCAGCAGAGCCTGGGCAGGTTTGCCAGCCAGGTTCTTCGCTTTTCCCACTTCATGCTAAAGCGAGGAAGCATGAGCGCTGTTGAAAGTGGAGCAAGAGTGCAGGGAGGCACTTGAAGACGCGGCCACAGCCGCCTATGTCGACTTATATGGGGGAGACGAGACGCCATCGCCCGATGACTTCTATGCTTACGACCTAACTACCACCCTTGCTCCTACTACGGTTCACTTATTCCAGAAGCTGATGGAAGAGCGAAAGCGATTTCTGAATTTACTCTATGAATGCATTTTGCAGCCCAGTACCACAAGAGCGCCTTCGACGACCAAAACTACTCCGACTACTTCATTAACAAGGCCTTCAAAGACCACGCCGTTGCGATCAACGAAGCCTACAACCGTACCACGATGCATTTTCATTCGAAGCAAAATTTTTTCCATGCTTGAGACAACGCAGTCACCAGCTTCAGTTCCAACTCAACCGCCAGAGCCATCGCTTCCCTTTCCTTACAGCAAGCGGCCGCAACCCAATGCCTTTCATCAACCTTGTTGCTTTGCCCTCAAATGAACGTGAACATTTGTCCAAGGATAGTTCTGCCAGGGTGTGGGAACAGGGCTGGCTGGCTGTGCGGATTCTACGCCGGAATGGGGGACTGCATTAGGAAGGCCCAATGGATGCGCTCCAACTGTGCTGCCAGCTGCCGCTTTTGCCACCACCTTCCACCCACAATCAGCGACTACTATCAGGCAAAAAAATTGAGGATTTCGATTGTGAGCAAAAAGTGCTAAATTGAGGCTGTCCAGCCCAAGCCTCAGCCTTCCTCAGTATGTAATGGAAAAGGGGTGAAGGCTGGGCGAAAAGGGAGGGATTGGAAAGGGCTGGCGGCGAGGCGGAAGAGAGCCAAACAGGTGAATCTGGCAGCAAAGGGGAGGCTAAATGATGGAAGGAAGTGAGGAGCCTAGGCACGACAGCGTAGACGACGAATTCGCCGCCGGCGGAGTCGACGAAGATTTCTACGGCTGCAGCGGCGGCAGAAAGCGCGTATCAGAGGCAGTCGCAATCGATGATTCAGTTGCCGAACTACAAGCCACTAGCTAATTTGAATTGAACGTTGGATACAAATCTTCCTGAATCATTGTAGGAGTCGCTAATCTTGATTCAAGCATTTCAGCGTTTGTTTGGCTCACTCACAAACAATTTCATTGTCTGCTATCCATTTTTAGCTTCAAATCTCCTGTCCTTTTTACCTCATTAAACGATTTTTTCAAAAACTTTCGCTTTTACTTCAGGAAACACTGAAAGAATGAAAACTTCGCTTTTGCATAATTTTACAAAGCTTCATGAACACCCTACGAACAATAAATTTACACAACGGAGGGTATTGCATGGACGTTCGATACTTTGGCGGGGCAATTGCTACAGCAGATGACTAAAGCAGCATAGAAAATGGGCGGACAAATGTGCCATCAGATATGAGGGTCACTGGATTGGCGATTCTTCTCCTGCGAGCTTTTACTTTCCTCTGTTTTCGTCTGAGACTGAAGCGTTGCCTTAAAAAAATGAAGATACTAAATTTTGTATGCTGAAGATTTAAAATATTTTGGCTTTTAGGCAAACCACAGTTGCCCTTTTTCTGATGAAACGGTGAGAAAAGCAAAAGACCCAACATTTTTCGGGCAAAAACAGTTTCAATGGTGGTGTCTTTAGACGAAAACTATGCAAAGTAGAGTAGAGCAAAGTGAACCTGGTTAGCTGGCTGGCGGAGAGCGTGGAGACGATAAAAGAGTGTCAAAGGCTCACTCAACACTCCAGAGCTCAATTCCGCCTTTATCTGAACCACGGAGTCCTTTTCGTCTAAATCATCTCCTCTACTCTCCGAATTATTCATAAAAATGGAAGCAACTGGAGAGACTGGTCACCATCACTGGGTCATCGCCTGCCAGAAGGCACTGGATGAATCCTTGGCAGCATTCCTGCATTCGGATGATTTGTTTCACTCTCTGAAAGGGCAATCGAAAGGATAAAGGGCTTCAAAAATGTGGAACCATGGAGACTATATTGACATGTTATATAATGGAGTGGGCAGGAAGGGGTTAAAGAAAAGGGGGCCCGGATGACAGTTGAAAAATAAATTTTGAAGTGATTTTACGTTTTGACCTCGTTCTCAGTCATTCCGAAGTCTTTCTGAGCTCTGTTTTTTGCTAAAACTTTCGAACGAACTGAATCGTTCAGAAATACAGCTCATTTTGCACAGGAATGGCTAGAAAAATAACAGCTTAGCTGGAAATGCTCCGGCAGTTTATGGGTCTACTCATAAACTAATGTTTCAGGTTTTAATAACTTATTATACATGCTATGGGTATATTCCCGATTGAACGGTTGTGCTAATCTATGGAACTGAATGATAAGAAATGGACAAGAAATGGCGGCAGGGGGGAGGCTGCTCTCCTGGCGTTGGAGCACCTGGTTCGACCAGGATGCAAACATTTCTACCACACCGAGACCGAATGCATCGGCATCACTTGGGAAGAGTATTGAAGGATGGGCAAAGACAAGAGAATCAAAGAGTAGACCTGCCGAAGCTGCCTGGCGCCAGAGGAGGAATCAGCAAAAAGCGGAACTAAAGAGGAAATAGTGCAAGAAATACTGTTTGATTGATTGCTTTCTGTTTGATTAAAGAACACTAATTGTATGAGATGTAAAAGCAACGAATTTCAATTACTCACTCAATCCATGTTTCGTTAATTAATAACTTTATAAACTCTTATCACTGAAATCAAGGGTGGCAACCGTCATCAAGTCTAAATGATGGCTAGAAGGGTTCCTGAACCATCTACTGGTGGAACCTAAATGAAGGTAATATGAATCTAAGCCTTGAGCTAAATTTATCAAAACCGATTGCGGTTAATTCATCAGAAACCCCACTTTTAAAATATATGGCAGGAAAAGCGGAAATGAGCCTGGTAGGAGACAAGACGCTTAGGGTGATTGGCGATTTGGATGAGTGCTGAGGGCCAGACATGGTCCTGGACCAAACTCTCCTTAAGGAGAAGAGCTTTCAGTGCTTCTGGGCTCAGGCAACGCCCGCAGCGACGTTCCTCTGCCGACACTTCATCCACTAGAGCCTCCCTAAAAAGGCCAAACAATTTTTTTGGAAGTAAGAAGGTAATGAGGTAGGAAAGTAAGGGGTACTTGGCCACGTATGTGTCGTTGGGTGCGGGGAGGTTGCAGGTGAAGTGAAAGGAGAGGCCGCAGTTTACGCACACGCCGCTGAACACATTCACCTCCTCCCCGCACAGATCGCAAGCCTTTCCTTCCTCTTTCAGGCTCTGTGGTGTCAAAACCCATTTTTATTAGACTCGGACTTTTGATAAGATTATAACCGAATTGGGCGAACATGAAATCTGCGTTCCGGTCTCTAGTAGCTTTGGCACCTGTCAAATGGAAGCCATACTTTAGGCACAATTAACGCACAGAGCTAATGAAATGCTTGCTATCTTATTTGAGCCGAAATGGTTGTAAAATGAGATGCCTTCTCCGGAGATGGTGTGGCGGGGGCTGGCTGGGAGAGTGGGCGCTTTGCGAGCTTTACAGCGAACTGCTTCAACTCATTCAGCTCCTCCACCAGCTTCTTCTTCTCCTCCGACTGACTCAGCTCCCGCTGCACCAATCAATTCCATCTTCATTTTCATTCACAATCTTAGCTGAACAACCTGTCCAGCAGCTCTGGCCAAAGCTCGCTCCAACTTCTGCTGCTGAGGATAAAGCTTGTGGAGGCCCTTCAATTACATTCTCACCATCTGAGCTCAGTGGACTGGAGCCTTCCTTGCCTTTCCGGTGTCCAGAGCCTCAGCCTGTGCCAAAACGACAGCCATTCGACTCTCCAACGCTTTTCGCATCTCCTCAAAACCCCTTTTTTCAAGCATTTGTCATTTGGTCAATCTCGCCATTGTATCTTATTAAGACTGTGAGTGGATTAACTGATGATAAAAAGATAAACCTGTTCCACCATGCGAGCCTGGGTGAGCCAATCGCTGGCCTGCTCCTCATTCTAAGCAAGTCCCATGATTGCCCACCAATAGTCCCAGTCCATCATTGGCAACCAAAAAGGCAGGAAGGTTCTGAAGGCGGCAGTCGGTGGAGCCGAGAGGACAGTCACAGTTGGCACAAACTAGACGCCCGTGAGCATCGCACACTCGAAGATCCTGCAAATTGTCATCCTCTAAATGCCTTGCTGCCAGTGTTGCCAAACAAAAAGCCAACCTTAGAGGCCTCGAGGCAGACAACGCAGCGATGGCTGCGCATGGCGGCGAGAACTTCACTGGCCTTCTTCTCCACCTCCTACAACTCTCTCTGCTGGACATTCAAGACCAACTAACAGGCTGGGGGCACTGAAGCTGGCTGAAATGGATGGTCCTGGACGTAGCGACGAAGGACGGCCGGGCATTCCAGATGGGCGCCCCGACCGCATTGGGCGCAGAGACGGGGATGCTTCGGCGTCTCACTCGTGGCGCACTGGGCACAGCTGGAGTTCCAGGGCCCTTTCGAGCACACGTCGCAGTTCCTGAGGCATTTCTCTCTTCTCCTTCTTATGGCCGAGCATTAGCTGGTGCTGGGAAACCGATGCGACGGTGTGAGTGTGGGGTGAATCAGCGCGGAGGCCGTGGAGTGCCTGGCCGAACACTTCTTGCAAACCACCGTCTCTGCTCCTGGCAAAGCAAGTCTCTTTCTGAAGCGTAAGTGAGTGGATGAAAATAAGGGGAAGGAAAAAGAGATAAGCAACCGGAGTCGAGGCAGGGGAAGCAGAGGGGATGAGAGCAGGGAAGAAGGGCAGCGCCAACTTTCGCCAACTCCGTAGAGCTGCAGCCAGCGCAAGTTAGCGAGACCATTCTAGCTCTCTGCTACGCTCACTTCTCATCTGCAGCTTGCTTGCACAATCAGAGTGCGCATATTTTGCGCGCTTTTGTCCTCATTCAGGGCCTCATTTATCGAAACCGATTTGCTGCATTTTTCCTTGCCGTAATCATTAGCCGCAGAGGCCTAATGATCATTACGTTGCTTTTGTCACGGGCTTTGATTTTTGAGACTAAAGGATCTGGCGAATCTCTCAACCCTGAATTGACAGAAATAGACTCGGCGGTAAATAGGACGAATGATGACCTATTGCACATTGCATAACAATCGGCAGAAAGGCACTTCAAATAGGAAGCAAAAAAGCCAATCACGGGGCAAGCTACGTTTGGACAATTGAATAGCAAAGGAAGTGCCTGAGTGTGAATGGAGTCAAAATATTAGGCAGTGAAAAGAGCGGAAAGGATGAGCTTTGGTAGCTTCCAGGTGGAGTCCTCGACCAAAACGACATCGTACACGTCCAGATATGTCGGCTTCAGCTCCTCCACCTACACCACATTTCTATTCACGCCTTTAAGCTTTCATCTCTTTGTGTCTGCCAAATATGTCGAATGAAAGCATTACCAAATTTGGCATTCTATGACTCAACTGATTTTACTTTTATCTGGGCGACTAAAGGGCTACCTCGAAATATGGCAATATCTTGAATAGGATAAATTCATGGAAAATAAGGCTAACCCGTATGTTGAGGAAGCCGATTTTGAGCGCCACGGCCTCATGGCGGCAGCCGACATCCATGTGGACGTCGCCGAGGGAATCTCCCAAGAGGAGGACGTTGCTCCGCCCCTCCAAGGCTTCGGCCAACCCCCGCTCCTGGTCCACCACCGTCTCGTTCTTGTTGAACGTATGCACCAAAGGCGGCTTGAACCCCACCACCTCTCCCTGCAACACCCTTCTCTTTCGGCAAGCCAGTTTTGGAAATTCATTTGCTGGAATGAATGTGTCAAATAGATGTCATGCTCAATGAGTGTGGATTGAATGATGGAATATTACGGAGGCATCATATTCCATGTGATTGCCGACGAGGTGGTAAGGGAGAGCGTTGGGGAACTCGCGCTTCATCACCAGATCGATGACGTCCCCGATTCCGGCTGAGAAGACAACGAGCGGGATCCCTGCCGACTCCAGCATCTTCACCACATCCGTACAGCCATCCCTTTCAAACCCAGCCTTACTGCCTCCACTTTTCAATGAGTTTTAGGATAGGTTGCAGTTGTTGATCCTAGGTATCGAGAAGCAGTAGAGGAGAGCCTTCAGCTCAATCTGGTTAGACTTAGGATAGATCGTAGTAAGCTGTGCAATGTTGAAATTGCCCTAGTTGCAAAGCAAAAAACGAGGGTTTTATACAGTTCTCATTTGCTGTGAGAAAGAAGCATTGGAAGCTGTGTACCTGAGTACGATGCGAGAGCGCTGGACACCATCTTCCAGATGCTTGCGGGTGAATCCGGCGGCGGCGATTTTGCCGTGCGCAGTCTCCCACCAGGTGACCATATGCGGAGTCTTCTCCTCCTTGCTGAGGTGGGGGTCGAACTCGATGGCCATGTACTTGTCCTTCAGCGCGTCCAACTGCAGCCAGGCTCGGTCTTGTCAAGGATGGATCTGGTGGCTGAGTGGGAAGGGAACCTCACGGCCGAGCTGGGGAGAGACGATAGCAGCCTCTGCCTCCATCACTCGATGCGTGGTCCAGCACAGCTCTCCGTCCACGTCCCGATGGCGACTCATGGTGTAATCGAAATCCGTCATGACCTCAATCAGGCAGGCTATGATTGGGGTAGGTTTGAGAGGGGCGGGAGATGGACCTGAAGCTTGCTGGGCCCATCGGCCAGGAGGCGCTGAAGTTTCTGCCGAACAGAATCCCGATTGTTCATCACCAGCCCTGGATAGGCGTCCATGGCCTCCAGAACTCCACTCACGCCTCAAAGCCTCCTTGCTTATCTTTTGAGTTTGAGGAAGAAGGGGGGAGGAACCGGGGTGAGGCTTCGCTTCTGAGCCATGTGCGTGTGCCACCATACTTACCAGCGTCAGCGCTGGTCTAAGACGACTAAAAAGAATCCTGCAATGCAGATTTTTAGGCAAGGAATAAGCTATATTTTAGTTTGAGACTTATTCCAGATTAATAGAGATAAATTAGCGAAATTAATAGAACTAAAGCGTGTGAAAGAGAGGGGAGCCAGGCTAAGCAAACCACACGGAGAGGTGCTTTTCTTTTTTGCCCTTTTTTCTGCATTTCCAAGGACCACAAAGTATGCAAGTTTTACTCAGAGTGACCAGAGTTCAAAAGACAGCAGAATACCCTCAACCAGCCCAATGCGCTCAACCACCATTACAGAGAATGTGTGCAAAGAAAAAAATCACTGGAATGGAAAGAAATCTGAAGCAGTTGTTCACTGGGCTGAGGAATATGAGACTGGAATAGGAGAAAATCAAGCAAAGTAGGCTTTGAGACGTCCTTGGATGGGTTCTCGACAGAGCGGGCAATCACTCAAGGCCGGAACGCAGGTGGCGCAGCAGCAGAGGTGCCCACACGGCACCAGCACCACACACACCTACAAACCTTCTCCTCCCTACTCTCATCGAATCAAACATGACACGATTCCTTTCTATCCTTTTCAATCCTTTCTAAATGGAAAAAAATTTAAGAGCTATGTTAAACTGAGCGATTCGGTTTGGAACTAGTTTGCCAAAGAAGGTAAGGCTAAAAAGTGTGAAAAAGGAAAACCTCAGCATCCATGCAGATCTTGCATCGACGCTGTTCTTGGAGGAAGGCCAGTTCTTGCATAGGGTCGGAAGGTGTGGTGGTGGAGGTGACGGGGGACTCAGGCTCCGGCTCTGCGGGTGTGACTGGGGACGGGAGTTCCTTGGCGGTGAGAGCGTCGAGGAGTGCCTGGGTGGAGGGGAACGGAGCCCATCCGTTGCCAGCCACAGCCTCCCCAATCGCCTCCTCGCCAAAGCCCATCTCCAGCGCCGATCGTATTGCCTCGCACTGGACATCAACTGTCAAATTACCAGACCATCATGCGTATCACCACCAGCGGGCTTTGCATTCAACTGGTTAAGTGAGAAGCATCAAAGAAGCCTGGAAGAAACCTCCGTTTTCCTGCAGCACGCTGAGAGAGATGATGCCGTCGGAGTGTCGCGTGGTGACCCTTCGCCGGCGCTCTGCTGGTCTGGAAGGGTGGGGAAGGCTTGAGTGGGTGGATGGGAGAGGGGAAAAGGATGTGAACTCGGTGGCGTCTCGTACGTAGTCGGCGCCCTTGAGGAGGCGAAGATAGTCGCAGTGTGGGAACCACTTGGCGTGCTCTCGGTAGACGCTGTCCTGGGCCAGCCAGTTGTGCAGTCCGCCGTCGCAGTGGAAGCACTTTACTTTATCCGAACGCCCTGCATTCCTTATACCATTTTTCCTACTCACATCCCCCATATTTCATGCTTTCATTAATATTCTTCATTTTGTATGTTGACTAATCAGTGATGATTTGCATCTTTTGAATAATGATTTGCCAATTTCCGTTAACGAATTGAAACGGTCCTTCTTTGGATTACGTCGCACTACATTAACTGGAGCAGTCAGTTTTTGAGCACTATTTAGGCTTTCACCTTAAACACCTAAGAAATGAATGCTGAAACCAGTGTAGTAGAAGCCGGCGGAGGCTAGCTGAATGGGTCTTTGGGCAGCTGAGGCTGGCCATCCGTTGAATGATGCAAGTCTTGCACCGAGCGTTGCCATTTCCTCCACCTACAATTTCTTTGCTTGCCGAGGTACCGCCTACAGCATCAAGCAGAAGAAAGATCTCAACTTAGATTTGAATCTGAAACTTATATTTTATTCTCCATTTTCCACCTACATAAAAGTTCAAAAGAGTTTTATCTATCGCCCATATTCCCGGAGCAGTAAAGGCGTGAGTACCTTAGGCTTGCTCTGGAAGATTCCTAGGTGGGCCAGCTGGTGTGCCAGTCGGGCCTCCGGGGTCTCGGGGGCGGGAGAGCCAGGCTGGGAGGTGGGCTGGGCGGAGGCTTGAGCGGAGCTGGAGCTGGGTAGGGACTGGGCCAGACGGCAGAGAGGGAAGTGAGCGGCGTGCTCTCGCCCCGGCTCATCTCCCCGCACCCACGCTTGCAGCCGACCGCCGCAGCACACGCACTCCGTCACATCACCTTACAATTCAACACTAAGATGGATAGTGAGGGCTCAGTTCATTGATATTGTTTTCAATGAAACACTGACTGCTATGGGAGAGAAACATCATACAGGCAGGTAAATGGCGATGTTAATGCAAAACAAGAAGTAAATGGGCAGCCAACCTCTGCCAGTGTAGACGAAGCCGGCTTGAGCGAGGCTCTGGGCACTGACGGTGCCTTCCTTGGGCCAGCCGGCGAAGGTTCCAAGGCGTCGCCGCCAGGCCCCGTCCTCCTGGGCCTCCTCCTGGGGGCCGCTGGTGGAGTCGGGGCTGTCGGCGATGCTGGGGGCTGGCGGGAGCCTCTCCTCGTAGGCAGGGATATTCCCCGCATCCCCGCTGCCGTTGATGAAGGCGCAGTTGGGTGAGGCCTCGAGATGTCGCCTTGCTGCCTCCTGTCCCCAGCGCCAGCTCAATAGTTGCTCTTTTTATATTTTGAGTGGAAGCTATTGCGTAAGGGATATTTTTCACGCTTAGCCAAGGACTGGGAGAAAAGGTGGCGGGGTGTAATTTGCACTCAAATGGTAAACATCGCTCAAAAGAGGCATTTCTAAGTCATAGGCCGGGGAAGGAATGCTAACATTTGGGGCATGCAAGGGTATGCTTGAACTCAACGCCCTGCGTGGAGTTGGGCAGTTTTCTAGATTGAACTTTTGGATGATTTAGGAATACCGAGCAATAGTAAAGAGAACGGAGCAAATGAAACATGGGCTAGTGGAATTGTAAGAGGGAAAACTCGGCAAGACGAAGGCCGCAGTGGAAGCAGGCGACGGTGTCGTCCGGGCCAACGGCGTAGAAGCCGGCTCTTGCCAGATTCGCCACTGGCACCACGCTCACTCGACTCCAGTGCTCGAAGCTCCGCAGGCGTGCTGTTTCCGACCGCATTTCAGAGCCCATCCCTCCTCCACTCTAACAACTCCTCTCCTTCTCTTCTCACACCAGGTCTTTACCATCCCTCCTCTCCTTCTCTTCTCACACCAGGTCTTTACCATCTTTACCGTCCTGCTTCGAAAGCCTAGTCCGGATACACATGAAGCATGAACAACAAAACGTTTATTTGTCGTAACCAGAGCAAAATGGTTGCAATGAAACAGAGGTAAAAGGCTGTAAGAAAGGATGACAAAAGAGTAGAAAAGGGACAAATGAATGTGGGGTATAATAAAGTGTTTGGAGTAAGCATGTTAGACGGCGGTTCCACGCTCCAAGTTCTGCTTGATATCGTCCGTGTACTTGCCATAAAAGCCTGACAATAATTATCTGTGATGCCCACTTCATCTTCGCTAGTAGGAAAGAGGTCAACGTTCGATCTTCTCGTTGAATTTGCGGTTGCGCTCGTTGATGAAGTCGATGGGAGCGTCCGGGTCAAAGAGACGACGTCGGTGATACTTCTCACGACGCTCATCACTCAATTCACGCCCATCCTTAGTGGCATTCTCATTGACAGCCTTTTTCATTCAATCACAAATAAATGCGGATTCATGAACTGGCCTAGAGGAAGGGGAGGGTACGCTTTCTTGAGGTCCTGTATGAGACGCTCGCAGGCGTCGTCGGTGGGGTAGTGGGAGCCATGGATGAGAGTGTTGGCGGATGGATAGAAGTCGTCACCCATGGCGGCCTTCTGTCGCTCGTACTCCTCCTTGCTCCCCTCGATCCCCTTCACGTTGCGGCTGTACGCACGCAGCGTCATATCCTCGAAGTCTGCAACCATCTCATTTCCTAACTCCCGCATTCATTGTAAACCTGAAACAAGCCTAGTGCATATAAATTCTTGAAGTGTTGTTCCTCTGATACTTTAGGGTGAAGAAAGGTGATAGGAGGAAAGGGGTGAACCGGAGAATCCGTGGTCAGGATTCTTCTTGCGCATCTTGGCGGCATTGACTTTGTCGGCGATGTCGGCCTGAACGTTGAGGAGGCGAGTGCGGTCGTAGTCCTCCCCGTTGGCCTCCGCCGCCTTCCGCTTCTCCATCTCTTCCAGCTCCCACTCCTGACGCCGACGCTTGGCCTCCCAGTTCGCCGGCAGCTTCGATCGTCGATCCTCCTCCACCACCTACCATTCCCCTACTTCTTCCTCTTTCCTACACCATGGAACCATGTAGGTGTACACATATATAGCTCGCGGATGGAACGACGGTTAGCACTATCGAACACAAAGCATTACATTGGCAGCCCTGCTTCATCTTGAAACACTCCAGCATCTAGCAAGAGCGAAGGATGTAAAGTGAAAGAGGACCTCTGCCTGGTTGAGTTTGCGAGCTTCATTGCGCTTTCCGTGCAAGCTCCGCAGGCGCTTCATTCGCTCCAGATACTTGTTCCGCAGCTCCCCGCCCGAGCTCCCAGCCGCCTCTTCCGACATCCTCCTCTCTCACCACTTCCAAACCTTCCCTTCACCACCACTGCTCTCTCCTTCCACACGTGATGCGTTGATGGTGCTGGACGGATTCCTAGAAACTTCCTTGGATGCTCAAGGCCCTACTGGCCATTCCTATTCCACGCACAGCTGAGGCAACTGCACAGTTGGGCCTAGCAAAGGCGGGGGGCACTAAGGCCAGACTACTCATCATCTGTATCCAGCCGCGACAATATATCTACCCCCCTCCCCCCCATAGCCTTCAACTGCGTCCCCCGCTGGTAGGAAGGCCTTGAAGTCGATAATGTTTCGATGCCTCACCCCCTCACTCACTCCCGCCAACAGCCTTCCCCCCCCCGTGCCCCTCCCCTCATAGAAGAAGGGGAGCGCATGTGGCTGGCCCATTCTCTGCCAATCTGCTGGCCGCAGAGAGGTGGAGGGAGGGTAGCGAGAGGATGTTCTGCTGTCCCATTGCATTCCCCTCAACCGTGTCTGTTGGCCTTTCCAAAGCTCTTTTTCAGCCTGAACATGCGTGCGGATGTCTGTCCGGCCATGTGTGTGCCTGAGCAGGTAGATAGTTTTTGAGAGGGGATAGAGCGGTGAGCGGGTGGGGGGAGTGGAGGTGGATGAGGACGCCATAGAGTCTGGGAGGGAAGGAGTGGGAGGTAGGAAGGAGCACAGCTGCGCTCGCATCTCGCCTTTTAGCCTCGTCTGGGCAGCGAAGTTTAGGCGCCGCGTCAATCGCCCTCCTTCTCTCCCATTTCTTTGCTTCTCCTCCTCCTCTCAGGGGCTTCCAATTCCTCCTTTCCCTTCCACCCCAAATGCCAGTTGAGGCCAAGATGCATGGCTCCCCAGGGCCGGGAAGCTTTCCCGGAATCCCGTTCGCTTTTGGGCGACTGGCCAAAAAGGGGGTGCCGGGGCCTTGAGGGATTGGGCGGGAGGTGAAAGTGAGGCCAGCAAGTCGCTGCGGGCAAAAGGGGGAGAGGGGCTGTGGGTATTGATTTCTCGATTGGAGGCCCAGGGAGGATGGCGGGTGTGGAGTTTTCCCTCCCTCCTTCGCTCCTTCCCCCTCCACCCCCGCTTCCTACGCAGCCCAGTCCAGCCCTTCCCAGTTATTGCCGCTTAAGATCCATTCTTCTCCCCTCCAAGCAAAGGCCGCCCGCTTTTACCTGCCTACGGATCTTCTCCTCCCCGCTTCCATGTTTCTTCATTTGCCTGCCTAGAGACGGCTATGTACAGGCGAAACAAGACCCAAACTCGGATGAAATCACATCGCTTCATCCTTCCATAGCCTATTTTACTTCATCAACTCTGACTTTTAATCGCACGCGCTTTTTTAAAGTTGTTTGGTAAACTGTGAAAATTAACCCTCAGTTTCAGTTTCTCAGACTGACTCTTGCTTGAAACACGCAAAATGCAGGCTAAACTTCGCAAAGGAAGCCAGTCTTGTGCAAAGCTTGTTATCTCGTGCAGCATGCAATCTGAGTTGAGAGGAGGTGTTTTTGAGGACGGAGGGAGCTTTGAAATGCTGGCCGCAGTGGGGATGAAAAGAGCAGTGAAAGGTGGGAGCGAAGAGACGCAGTGAGAGTCGCTGCCGTGCAGAGACTTCGGGACTGGCGGGTCCAGTCCCAGCGGCCCACCCACTTTCATCATGCCAAAGCGAAAACTTGAGCACTCCGATACTCCTCGTTCCTCCTCTCATTCATTATCCTTTTCCTAACATCAGAAGAGTGATGTTGCAGAGGAAAGGGGGTGGAAGAAGGCGTGTGTAGCAGGGGAAGGGGAGGGCGCTGGTTCGTCCTCAGCAGGAACTCGACAGCGATTGAGACGGGTCCGCTTCAAGGGGGTCCAAGCCTACTACTTCCCTCGGGCTCAGGGCTTCTGCTGTGTGCCCTCCACCGGCGGCACCGCTCTCGGCATGAGCCAACGTCACCACGCAGTCCGCCGCCTTTCTCTGGCTCAACATGAGGTTCCCTCCACGTCTTGCATTCTTTTTCCATTACCTACCCTACTGATAGAAGGAAGTGGATGGAGGTAAGGGGCGCCGGTGCGTTCCCTGCCTCCAGTTGCGCCTCGTGTGAGCGGAGGTGAGACGGATGAGCATGATGGTTTTGAGGAGGAGTTACGGGTGAAGCGGGAAGCAACGCTGCGCGAGATGGCGTGTGAGGGGGAGGAGGAGGAGGAGGATGAAGAGGAGGAGGAGGAGGCGGGGGAGGCATCGGAGGACGGGGATGAGACGGAGAGCTGCGACGAGGACCTCCCAGTGATTGGGCAGTCCCAGAACGGACAGGAGGCTCGAGAACTGTCGCCAGAGCTCTCACACGCCGCCGAGATTCCACACCATCACCATCAGGAGGGCGAGGACGCATCCAACGACGACGAACAATACTACCTCATGGTTTCTCTTATCTCCGGATTTAGGCAATTTGGACAACAGGTGCTTTCAAGTCGGAAAATGAATAAAAGGTAATTTTCTGAATAAATTACGTGCGTTATATCTTTTGAGCAGAACAATGTTGGCAATATTATAATCTTTTTATCACATGTTTGAATTGTTTTGCTTTCCAATCCCGCAAACACAGTTTTGGGAAATTAAGAAATGGAAATAATGATAGTTTAGGCATTTTGATTTGCGGTTGAAGAAGAAGGGCGTATTTTTCAGCCGCTGGCGGCAAAGAAGCGGGTGCATCTGCTGAGAGAAAGCGGAGTAGAGACAATGAACATCAAAGCTGAGAGAGAAGCATGTCAAAGAATTCGCCTCTCAAGACAGGTTCCTACTTCCTTCCATTCATCCACCCCAACTCCCCTTCCTTCCTCACCCTCTCTCCCTAATACACCTCCATGCTCTCAGGTCTGCGGCTGCTCCTGCGAGAATGGCGTATGCGAACCGGACACCTGCGACTGCGCGCTCAGCGGAATTCGTTGCCAGGTCAATCCTTTTTTTTTACGTTTTCTTTTTTCTAACCGGTGTTACGAATATTTAGTGATGCGAATTTTTGGTAGGCGATGTGAATATATTGTAGGCGGTCAAATCATCAAAGAAGCTGTTTTTAATGAATTCAAAGACAAGGATCAAAAGATTAGGTCATTTCAAGGCTAAGTTCCAATGGAGAAGTAGCAAAGAGCTGAAGGAGAAGAATGGCAGCATCCTACTTTTTGGATGAACAAAGAGTAGGCGATTCACGAATGGATAGTAGGCGTTCTGAATATATTGTAGGCGAGGCGAATAAACAGTAGCCGTTTTTGAATAAACAGTAGGCGATGGCTGGCGTGGATTGTAGGCGTTTTGAATAAAGAATAGGCGATGGTAAAAATGGAGATTATCAAACAACAAATGATAATAGAACTAGTAGTCCTTGTGGTGGCTAGGATGGGGGGAGTCGTCACGGTTGCGTTTGGGCTGTGGGGAGTCTTCTTTCTCCCCATCCTCCTCGTAGTCCATCTCCTCCCCTCCCGTGCACTTCTTTCGCTTCTTTACTGCAAATGTTGGGGCATGGGATTTTGTGAGTAAGAAAGAGAACGGTTAAGGAACTGATTTTGTCGCTGAGGCTGTCGATGGTGTCCGTGAGACGATCGATGCCCTCTCGGAGGGTGTCCTCGAGCCCGAGACCGAGCTCGTAGATCTCCTGCTTGAGGCCCATGATGACGACGTGGCGGTTCTTGTCCACCTTCTGGAGATAGTCCCGGAAGGGGCAGCCCTCCTCCCGCATCTGATGGCAACAAAGAATTGGAAATGGATAGCTGTGGTGAAATGGCAGAGAATAGAACAACCTTTTTGAGCTTATCCTTGTCCTTGGCAGTGAACTTTCCACCCGAATCCCGCTTGGTCTCAAGCTCGCGGCGAGCCTGTAGTCCGCTGCACCAGTCGTTGAGAAGCTGTAGGCGGGCCTTGTAGATGAGGACATCGGTGAGCTTGACGAAGCGGAGGGAGGTGGTCAGCAGAGGGAGGTTTAAAGAATGCATAATTTAATCGATCACCTCACCCAGTGATTTGCTCAGCTTTAGCCAGCAGTTCAATGCCATTCCTTCCCTAGCTATTTACGGGCGTATCTTCAAATAACTTGCTATTCTTGTCTCCTTTCATACAGCTATTCTCCTTCATTGCCAGTCAAACTTCATTGGTTACGAAAATATCACCATAGTATTTGTTCACTCATAGTAGGCGAAGTGTGTCTCATAGTGTCTTCAAAAATGCACGCGGCTTCTTTTCCCCCTGTTCGCCTACAATATATTCATTTTTGGTGAACATATGATAGGCGCGCCTACAATATATTCAGGCGAAATTGTAAGGTCCTGCCGTTTAATCAATAATGCATATCTGCTCCAACTAAGCACATGATCGTCACGCATTCTGACCCCTCTTTGAGATCCAGCCTTCAGATCAGCCCAAAAGCTTGTTTTTGCAGTTTTCACCGCCTACAATATGTTCACACCGCCTATCAAAAATTCGCATCACTATATGTTCAGTACACCGGACTTAGCAGGCATAGACTAATTCACCATTTTCCCTCCATGTTGGTAGTCATGAAAAGGTGATGTTGGAAGGTGGATCGATCGTCATTTCCGTGTGCGTGCAGCAAGGAGGCCTGTCGCAATCCGTCCGGTCGAATCGAATTCGATCCCATCCGCGTCAAGTCACACTTCCTCAACACCATGCTTCGCATACGCATGGCAAATAATGGTTTACATTTATTGGGCTGGCGCGAGGGAGTGTAGCGACCGTCAGCGCCCAGCCCCTCTTTTCGACCTAGGTGTACGTTTTCGGGGTTATTGCTAGATCTTTATTTTGATAAGGCTCTAGCTCGTCACAGGGAGTTTCAATCTTTCTAATTCTTTTTGCATTGGAAAGAGCATCATCAAATTGACCAAAACTCGCGAGAAATCGCTGAAAAGTTGCAGAATTGTAGTAAATTTTGTAAAAAACCATTTGTCCGAACTCCGACTCCTCCTCCTCCTCCTCCTCCTTCTCCGCATCTATTCAATGGACGATAGTAGGTATTCATTTCTTCCCCCACTCACCCCCCCGGGTCCTTGGGCCTCATGTATTGACTTTTATTCATAAGTCTTCAGTTAAGCAGCTATGCATATTCATCCGTGGTGTAGTGGTCTACACGATTAAACAGCTGGTTGAAGCTGGGAGGTTCGAATTCTTCTTAGGCAATCATTTTTATTTTGGAATCTTTAAGTTGAAAAAACAACTGGTACCATCGGCAGGTCAAAATTAGAGCTCTTTTCTCCCAAAAATCGATTGCTCTAAGCATAAATCATGAAAATTTCACAAAAATATGTTAGTTTGCCAATAAATTTGAATTATATTTTTGATTTTCGATTTTTTCTTTTTGTTATATTTTTTAAATAATTATGTTTTTTTTATTTTCTTAAATTTTTTATCCATTAATATCTTAATATATTTTCGATTCTTTTATGTTTGTTCTAATTTTTTAATGAGTTTATTTTTTTTATTTATTTTCCATATATTACAAAAAAATAAATTTTTATTTATACATTTTATACTATATTAAAAGTGGAAGAAATAACTGGTACCATCGGCAAGCCAAATGTCGGTCTCTTTTCTCCAAATTTTGTAATTGCCTCGAGCAAAAAGTCAAAGAAATACATCTACTACCGGGGGGGGGGGTACGAAGTCTTCGGACACCCTAAGAACAATTTTTGAAAATTTATTTCTCCAACCACAAAAACGCTAGAGAGCTGATTTTTTAACACAATGTTCCCCAAACCTTGCTTAGTATGTGCCTAAATTGGCTTCTCATTTTGTTGCAGAGAACTGGAGAAATGACAATTTTTGTGAGGTCGTTCAAATATAATACTGCCCCTTCATAAAAATTTTTTACCTGCTTTCATTTCTCAGCCCCAGCCGAAGCTTTGTAGTTCATAATTAAGCACAATTAAGCTTTAAGGGTCAATAACATTAACATAAATTTTTAAAACTCCAGGTGATTTCTATATTGAGAAATTGCATCCAATGTACACCATACATTCCCCCTGTCCCTTTGATTAATAACCACTACAACAGGGCAGTATTATTTTTGAACGACCTCACAAAAATTGTAATTTCTCCAGTTCTCTGCAACAAAATGAAAAGCCAATTTAGGCACATACTAAGTAAGGTTTGGGGAACATTGTGTGAAAAAATCAGCTCTCTAGCGTTTTTGTGGTTGGAGAAATAAATTTTCAAATATTGATCTTAGGGTGTCCGAAGACTTCGTACCCCCCCCGGTACTTGTGGAATCTGCTGCGTCATCTGCATTTTGTTTTTGGGCGCGCATGGAAAGAGACACTGAGCTGCGCGCCAAAAACAAAATGCAACTGTCCTAGCAGCAGATTCCACAAGTAGTAGATGTATTTCCTTGACTTTTTGCTCGAGGCAATTACAAAATTTGGAGAAAAGAGACCAACATTTGGCTTGCCGATGGTACCAGTTATACACTATGGTTGGACTGTCAGTTTTATTTCTCTATTGAAGTTCCTTTCATTTGGATCTATCCAAATGCATTAATATAACATCAAATAGGCAAGTAGGTTTCTCCAGGTCAATCAACTTGACAAAGAGAAGAGAGTGATTTGCTGAAGGGAAAGAGCTGACACCGTCACGTCACATGCGTTTCTCGCTGGACGACAGCGGGGAGGAGACGCGGCATCTGCCGACCTCCTGGGACCCAGAGCAGGGCCCTGCCTTTGCCGACTCTGGCATTCACTCCCCCGCCACCGACGACTCGCCCGACACACCCTCCTCCAACGCCCTACCCCTTCACTCCCTCTACTCACACCACCCACACTATGCCCCTGCCTAGCTACTAACACTCCTCACTCCCCCCCTCTCACTCCTCTCAGTTCATGTTCGCCACTCCAATGACGACACTACATTTTGCTCTCATGTTTCACCAAACACCTAGTTTCCCGCTAATGTTGAGTACACTTATTATTTAAGAATTCTTCTCCTCTTGTGGCCTCATGCTAATTGTGTGGATCTGAGTGGAGACAGAGAGGCTGGCGTGATGAGCTGAGGCTATGTGAGCGCGCGCAGCAGATTTCGGAGAGCGCGATGGGCAGGGACTTGTCGCTATCCTTTTCCCACACTCACTCGCTTTACAACCCTCCCGAGGCCGCCCCGCACTACTATGTTTTCCCGGGGGGCAGGCAGGCCGCGGACTGGGCGGGAGAAGAAGAAGCGTTTGTGGTTGTTGCGTTGTTGTGTAAAGTGGTGGCGGTGAATTCTGGCAGATCCAGGTGACTCCTTTTGCCAGCCTTGGCCCCCAGTCACAGACAGTCCCCCAGCAGCTTTATTGCCCTGCTATTCTCAGCACCTGTCTGCAGGCATTCTTTCCAGGCCGAGGAGGCATCAGTTTGGCCAATGTCGCGATTTTCTTTTCCAATTCTGGAAGCAATCAGAGAGTGGGCCAGGAAGCAGGCCCCCTCGCCGCATATTTATTGCCACCTTTCAGGTTGCCTAGGACTGATGGCGGGCTCTTGTGTGTTTTCCTGTGCACCCTTTTATCCGACTCTCTCATAATCAATCTCCGTCGCGCATGATCTCGCTGACAATTCATGCTACCTTGTCTCTCTTTTCCCCGCTGATAAATGAAGTACAGAAGCTAAGTATCACATGCAAGGCTCTTGCAGCAGAATTTTCAGGTAGCCTGCAGCATCCGAAGTGGACATGGGGATCTCCCCATCGAACACTATCACATCGTCCACCAAAACCTAAAGCAATCCCATCAATTCGTTTTGACACCAAAGAAAATCTTGAAAACAGCGGTGGATAAAAATTATGAAGAGGAAAGTGAACTGAAAATGAATGGGTTGCAAACCAGAATGTCTCTAGCGCCTCTCTTCGGAGTCTTGCGATAGTTCCAGAGCTCTAAGGCCGAAGCGTACTCTGGCTCGTCAAATATCAAGTAGATACGGTTCATCTGAACCCATCACACATTTACGCCATGACTTGAAGGCATTTACGCCATTCATAGGTAGAACAGTGAATGGTCAGCAAAGTTCAATAATCGTAATCATTTGTCGTTGTCAGACTGTCTGATTTCTTGGAGTTGAGGGAATGTTGAAAAGAGATGAGAGTGTAACCTGAGAAGGAAGCAGAGGGGCGAGCCACATGTGGGCAGGGTCGTCGGTGTCCGGGAGGGCGTCGATGAGTTTGTCGCTGCTCCTGGGGTCTCCCTCCACCGCTTCCAGCACGTTCACACTCTCCGGAAATGCTGCCAGGTCTGGCCAAAGTACACTTTACTTCACAGCAATCAATGATAGGGAGAGAGGACTTTTGAGCTGTAGTTGAATTGGGCGGCCTTGGCCATCCAGCAGGCGGAGTCCATTGAGACCAATGTAAAAGTCGTCGCCCCAGCTCCCGTGCAACTGAACTTGGAATGCGACTGCAAACCTTAGCTTCCATCCAGACATCAACTAGCTCAATATCCAGGTCAACAAAATGTTTGGCAATGGAAATCGTATTTTATGACTTAAATCTTGAATGAATTTGGAGGATATCCCAGGAAGAGTGAAAAGGCAAAGTACATCCTCTCAAGGACGGAAGGCTGGGAGTGGAAGGAGACGCGTTGTGGTGGGCGAAGAAAATCTCCTGAACATAGTCGAAGAAGACGTTGCCAGGGGCCTTGCGCAGCTCTACGCCTCTCGCCACCAACTCATCATCTGCCCACACGTTCATCAAGCGAGCCTCAAATAGTTTTTCCTCAACTTTTTCACTCAACTTCCTCAACTTTCACCAATTACATTCGCCATTTGTAGCAAGATTTGGCAGAACAGGCGTTTATTTTCAGGCGTTGTAAAGGAATATGAGAGGTGAAAGCATGAAAGGCGAAAGCATGAAAGCAACCCCATAGTATGACATTTCCAGGGAGGCGTTGTAGTTCCAAACGGCGAGACCGGCGATGCTGACAGGGGCTGGGAAACGAATTGTGAGCGTAATTGCTTCACATCCATTCCACGGCGCCAGCCATTGACTCTCCGCCTCTTCACTCAGCGTTACTCCCTCCAGCGCTCGCCAGATACTTCAATTTAGCCTACCGATTCCATCACCAACCATTAGAACTGCATTCATGGCGCACGCGGCAAATGTATGAAGTTAGAAGATGAGGATGAAAAGCAGGGCAGACAAGATTGGCAAACTTGTCTCCAGAGGGCGGCGTGACAACGGCAGTGGCTCTGAGTGCAGCGAGGGAGAGAAGGCTTCCTTTTCGTCCAATCAAACGCACTGCGCCCAGGCCCAGGCCTCCGTCACCGCCCCAGTTACCCCCCAGCTCCAGCACCAGCTCTGCACACTTCACTATCACCACCCAACCTTCCCATTTTTCACTCATTTCATATAATGGAATTCTGTTTTGTGTTCCTCGATCCTTTCCATGTGTTCTCTAGGTCTCCTTTCCTATCCTACCTTGAGCTATAAAGCATTGACTTACTGTGAACTTTGATAAAGTCTTGACTGTGCTCGGGTGAGGGTAGTCTGGAAGGCTGTGTCTTGGCCGGCGTCTCCTCAACCTTGCAGTCCTGCTTTTTCCGGCGCATCTAGAAATATTGTTGCCTTCACAGCAGGTGTAGGGGGGCTAGTATGGGAGGAACCAGCTCTCCAGTGGAGGGCCGGGCATTGTCAGCAGGTGCCGGCTCCACCTCCGCTTCGCCCAGCTCTAAGAACTGGTCATTTGCCAGTATTCGCTCCAGTATCTCTTCGCTTGAGGTGAACAAGATTGTCTGCGTCCATTGCCTCCATTTACTGTCGATCGAAAAAGGTATGAATGGCTATACATCGCCGAGCTGGGCGTGCTCCTTGTCTTCGATGTGGGAGTCTGCTCGGCTTATTTCACCGCGAAAAATTACAGCGTCATCTAGGCGCACCTCGAGAGCGCGAACGCCACGCGAGGCGTGCACGCGTGACTTGTTGTAGTTCTGAAAACAGCACTGGCTAAGGTCAATTGCTAAGCTGCTCAATGACTATTCTTATTTCCGCTCTGAGAAGGAAGGGAAATAGGAACCCAGATACGAAGCATGGCAAGGCGGGCGGGCTGGGAAAGAGTGAGTAGGATGCGTAGCGGTGTGCGTCTTCGATAGGGTGCAAGCCAGAGTCGTGTGGCATCGTGAGACTGGAAGCCTTTCTTCTCCAGCAGATGGTCAGTCCCCACGCAGTCTGGCACATGCCCGGCGCCAAGTGTCGCTTTGTCAACCTTCAATGGCTTATTTTGATCTTTTTCAATGTCATTGAGCTGCAAAAAGAGCCTGGCCTACCTCAATGGAAGCGACATGTACCGGCAGTCCGTCGTCGCCGAACAATTCTAGGCCGTTGAGGCCTACGTAGTAGGGATCGCCCCAGGTTGAGTGGATGAAGAGCTCCAATTGGGATCCTGAAGGAAGAGTCAAGCTACTCTGCTTAGCGATTTTTAGAAAACTAGATTCCAATAAATATTGAACCCCCTTTTTAAATTTTTGAAACTTTTGAACTTTTGAACCTCTCTAAAAAGTCCTCTTATAGAGAGACCCAATAGAGTCTACCATGAGGCAGTTCCGGAATGATGAAATCGCCAGCTTCCTCAGCCTCATTTGCGTCCTCCTCCAGCGTTAATGCTCGCTCCAATTCTTCGCCTATATTTTGTATTATGCTTCAACCAATGAACCTGAAGCGTACGGAGCAATTAAAATATAGCTAGCTCATTAGTTAATTTATAACATTTTATCATCATCGATTCCATGATAGTTGATTCTTAGATGAAAATGCATAAAGACGGTAATTATGTCTTAGACGAGGAGATGATTAATTTGGAAAGAATAATGGTAAGACAAACCTCCGCAAATGCGACCGCACTGAGTTTGATCGAAGTGATGTAGAGAAGCCCAGGATGCCTCTAACGGATCTTCCCATCCACCGTTCATTTCGCTGCTCTCAGACCATATCGAAGTTTTTATTTCTATTTTAGGCTTAAAACAACACATTTTTCAGCTGCCGACTGCCAATTCCTTATGGGCACTTAGACTTTATTCACATAACGCTGATATTTCAGAAAAATCATCTGGGCGCGGAATAGGAACATAGCAAAACGGAAAAGGCCCAATGGACAGCGTAAATTTGACAAGTTATCTCCGCAGTAGGAAGGAAAGTGAATAGACTTTGCATGTGCGGAAAATGGTTGAGTGGGCTGTACCTGTTGCCTTGACAACGCAGCATCCATCATGCCTAGCTCTCACCAGGTAGCTGCACCCAAGTTTACCCCACTTGGCTTGAAAGGACAACTTTCATCTGCTTTTTCGCTCCCGTATCAGCCGCCGCCTTGTGCCAAGCGCAAGGAGGCCTTGTGCCTGCCTGTGTTTTGCCCAGTCGAATGGGAAAATGATTGACAACGAGTTGCAAATTTTACAAATTATTCATATTGTTTACTCGCATCGAAAATGCATAAATGCAGTACGCAGATCACATAAATTATTATAATTGTAAAATCTAATGTAAGGTTAATGCTGAATATTTTTTGCCAATCGCTTGTTAAAGGCACAGTGTACGAAAATGCAGTGTCTTGGAATTCAGTTTTCCGGTGCAGGCTTGAAAGAGGGTTGATCAACTAAGGGGCAAGGATAAGTGGTTTTCCCCAAGGTCGCCCTAAGACTCAATTACACCACTTCCAAGTTTCTAATTTTAATCGTCAGAAATAAGATTTTAATCAATCAAATATAAAGGTTAGTTCAATGTTCAAATTATTAATCAATGAAACATCGAAAAGGTGGGTATGTGCTGGTAGGATATTTCAATGGATTGGGCTCATTATCCGGTTCAGGAGCTGGCTGGAATCTGCTGTTAGGACCAGTGTGAGCTAGGAAATATAATGAACACCTTTTTTAAGACTCACATGATCAGCATACCATATTTCACCATCAGCAGACAAATCTTTTGACTAAAATAAGGATTTTAAATCGATCAAACCAAGTTCGTTGCTAGAGCATTATAGATAATTGCATTGAAACATAAGCTTTCTGAGTAGGTTTCAATGTAGGAGCTGTCAGTTTTTGGGCTGCGCGCTTTTATGCGCTGCAATTTTGCCAAGTTTTAAGATGCCAAAATATCGATCTTCACCCATCTCAACTATTTTAGGCCAGCACACCGCGGCACAGCTTTCTCTGATTTTTGGTGATTTTTTTGCAGCTCAAATTTGCCATCCCTATGCTATAACGTGTAAACTTTGAGAATTTTTTTCCCCAAAATTTTGGTCAAAAGTCAAAAAACTAAATATCCTTGCCCCGCTAACTTTGTACCCTGTACCCACGAAAAAAATATTACCTTGATCGGAGATGGTGCATTTTCGGGTATTCTGCCTTTAACCTTCCTTCCCTTAGCCACCTAAGGATTCTTACAGTCTTCTTCAAAGAAGCCATAAAATGCGGGCTGAGCACAATTTATCCGAGTCCAGCCCCCTAAAACCTGAAAAAGAAATGACAAAAAAGAAAAATAGAGGGCTGATATATCTGATAAGTAGGAAAAGCAAAGCTAGCGTCAATGCATGTGCTCAGCCTAGATGCTAAGCGAAATAGCTGTTGAGCATCTTCATCAGAGTGTGATAAGATTGCCGAAATAGCCAGCACTTCCCTTTCCACCTTTACATAATCGCTACTTCACACGATCCACTTTTGCAAGCTCGCCTCCGCCCTCCAGAGTAGTGGCGTTGCCTTCTGGTCCTGCTACAAGGGGGCTACGTTTTATCCCCACACCTAAATTTAAAAATTTAATTCTCCTGCCCAGTAAGACCTAGCAAGCTGCAAATTGGTACACAAGCATGTCCAGCCTTCATTAGTGTCCATGTAAATTGAGACCTTTTTTCGTTGAGTACAACTCAAAATATAGTCATTTTATTAATGTCACTCAAAAATCAGAATGGCTAACCGTTGAAACCGTATATTTATGCCATATTTGTGGCTTCATTTCTAGGGCCCACTAAAATCTTTGGGGCTAGAAATCCTATTCCCAGGCTCAGCTCCTCTGCCCACTCCAACACCTCCTCTTCACCGATCTGTCCTACAGAGACCTCCACTTGGGGCAAGTTTGGGCTGACACCTAGTTTCCTCCCCCCCCATGAGATCCCCCCATGAGGCCCCCCCAAGAAAGTTTCCCCCCCATGAAAGTCCCCCCCAAGATTTTCACCTATACCCACACACCCTGCGCTAACGCGTCCCCTAGTCGATCGTTGCCTACCGCAAATGCCTCACCCCCAGCTCCAACGACATCTCCATGCTCTTTGCCACCCCACCAATCTCCAATTTCCTCGCCACTCTAATGCTCTCTGGATATTTAGTTACTTCTTACAAACTTCTTAGCTTCCTTTTCCTCCACTTCCTTTCTCTTCTTGTAACACCTGCCCAAAGTGCCCTTCCGGCTTTCTTTTGACTCAAACTGTCTCGTCTGTGACTGCACTATTCACTCACCTCTGACTGCACTGTCCTTTCACATGCTCAGCTTCAAAAGTAGTTTGTATTCAAAAGTAGTTGGCTTATGCTTGAGCAGAACATGTGACATAAGCAAGTCACAAGATTTTGTTTAATGCTGACAAAATGGGTTCAACAATGTACTCGTAGACTATTTGCACTGGCCATTATTTCATGATTTGCACGAATGTTCTTGATACGCAAAGTTTCCCAATTCTCAGTCTCCTAAGCAGGGAAAGCAATCCAAGTATTTGAGGAACTGCAAAATAGTTAGGTTGATTTGGAAGAATAAGTGGGTGGGAAACCCGTTGACGAGAGCAGGGGGACCAGTCGATGCGAGTAGTCTGACGAGCGCTCATGATGTATGAGTTTGACCGCCTGTCCCTGCACTCTGCTTCGTCGTCGTGCCCAATGTTCACTGCATGAGCTGCAGACCAATCAAAATTACCCTCTCTTTATCGCACCCGTTCATCGGTTCGCCAAAGACGAATGTTGCATTTTGCCTGACGCCATTGGCTAACCATGGCATTGAGAACGTATAATTTCGCAAGGAAATTTCGATAAGTTTATTTTTTCCTTCATATCAAAATTTTTGGTTTTGTTTGCTCAGGAAGAAAAATGCAGCGCCAGACTGCATAGAATTCAAACAAGTGTATTTCAATTAGAAAAATTAAGCTTATATTTTATAGGTTCAAAATATAGTGAATGGTCCAAAACTAGCAAATAGCTAAAGCAGAGCTCAATGCATATTAAAATTAAATTCACAATTAAAATCAAACCCAATTCATGAGCCACGGTGACGTGAAGAATTTCTGCGTTGTGCACGACCATAGAGGCACTGTGGGTATTAGTGCACATACTTCCTGTCTCAGCCATTCCTTCCATCAGAGAGTCCTACAGCAGAATGAATTCCGGCCTTTCTCCATCTAAACCGGCTACCTCAAAATCGTCCTCGCCACTGAACATCAAGATGTGGTCCACTCCTCGTAGTTGCAAGTAATGACTATACCCTCCAATAAATTCGTCCATATACCTTCAATTTAAAGTTTTCTTGGTTTACCCTATCGAAATGCCTCTAATGTACGCTTACAAGACATTAGAGAAGGATCAAAGTTAATAAAGATATTTTATTTGCCCATGAGCGAAATAGCAAAGCTTAATGCGACTATTCCCCTGACAAGATGAAAAAAGAAGCCTCGCCTGGACTCGTCAATTTTCCGTCTCCAGTTATTGCGTAGGTTGGTTCGGGGAAAGCTGGTGATGCGCGGTTCTCCTGCCAGGAAGATTTGCAAACTGCCAATTTGCATTCTTCCAACTGTGGAAGAATTAGCCTGGCGAACTCGAAATCGGTGAGGAGGAGAAAGAGCTTGTTGGCGCGATAGAGCAGGCCTTTGATGGCGTCGCGAGTCCGCTGGGCAGCTGAAGGCTGGTGTCCAACCAGAGTGCGCCTGGACAAAAGCCAGCAGTCTTTAGCCCCTCTCAACCGGGACTTACGAATAGCGAGCTGCCCATCTAGGATGCACCCTGGGCCGTCTGGCGATCGAGATTGAACGCCGGCTTAGAATAGGACAACACTTCGTCAAGAGGACAAGGTTAGGCAAACTATGCATGCTTCAAACATTCATTTGATGTAGTTGAAATGAGCATGGACGGACGATGAAAAAAAAGTAAGAGTTAGGAGAAGAAGGCAGAAGAGGAGTACAGATGGAGGCGATAGTAGGCCAGGTCTGCGAAGGGCTGGATGCCGATGCGATACATGGAGCCGCTGGTGGCCAACCGACCGCACGGCTCATGGACTCGTCTCAATACACACCCTTCCTCTTCCACTGCTCTACTCTGGCAGAGTAGAAAAAGGTGTAACTGAGGAGTGAAAGTGCGGCTGCGCATCTTGCGGCGGCGAACATTGCGCTTGTTTCGTGGATGAAGGGCGGGGCGACGGCTGCGGAATGGATGGAAGTGGAGGCCAAGCCCCCGGCCTGGCCTCAGGCGCCGCAGCAGAGAGCTCAGAGAGGACGGAGCGCGCTCCCCGTCTGACCAGCGCACCAGGAACTGCCTGCCGTGGAGCAGGGCAGTTGCTGCAGGATGAAATGGTATAGTCACTAATTGAGGGGTATCATCGAGTGTGAGGGGCTAACTGAGGAGAGCCAAGTACTGGCTGAAATGAAAAGCATTGGTAACCTTGTAGGGGAGGCTGGCAGAAATCGAATGCAAGAAAAGCCGGTTCTGCCCCCTTGAGCTCGTCCAAAATGAGACTGCAGCTCGTTTCCATTCCCCGACCAAGCAGGAACCGCCCCATCGAATCAAGCACAAGACGGACTTCCTTTCCAGCAGAAGCTTCCAGCCAACCCGTCAATGCCTCCTGTATTCGTCCCCATATTTTACATATCATCGCCGCATCAAAAGATTTGATGCTCTCCATACATTGCTGACATTGACAGAGGCCGCATGGAAGCTGAGTGGCTGGGCGTGGAGCAGGGTGGGTAGTAAATAGATGAGGAGGATCATTTTGAGAGAGTAGTTGAAGGAGGGCCTGGCGGAAGGAGCGGCATGCGCGCTGCAGCAAAAGCAGGAGTGGACCTGGGTCGTTGGGAGCATCCATGACTGGTTGCCCACACCCCCTTACCCTTTGCGAATCACCGCCAACATCACCCGGCACTGCCTCCTGGAATTCTCTCTGGGGAGATGCTGCATCGGAAATGTTCATTTTGGGCCAGCGAGAGGGAGTCGATGACTCAAAATCACACATTTGCATTAGCAAATGTTACGGTCACGACCTCGCTCGTGGCCTGCTCTATTATTTGCTACTTTTTGTTTTTGCATACTGCATAACGGTTAGATGAGCGAGGGAATTCTAAAATGTTTTATGCCGTGAGAAAATTGACAGAATTGACAAATTGAAATCGAATTGCCGTGAAAATGGGTTGAAATGAAGTACCCATTCACAAGCAAAAAAATTGAATGATGTAAAGTAAACGAAATATCATGAAAGGTCACTGGAAAGCCCAAGTATCTCAACAAATATTTAGCTTTCCATTTCCTCAATTGTCCTATCTATATTTGTTAGCCACCAGCCTAACTTGAAAGCTAGCACTAGCGAAAGTCAGTATTTTCTCTTACTGGTTTTGACGCGTCAAAATCTACGTTTCATCTCCGCTTACTTTTGTGTTATTATCTCCATTTTGCAGTATGCAAATCATATATCTGACATGCCATGAACATGGACAGCAGTGATCTTTATCTTTCGCAAATCTTTTGCCATAAATCGAAGAAATCACATCGCTTGGCGTTTAAAGAATCAAGGCCTTTGGAACTGGTAGCCGTTAAAAGCATAGGACAGGCTTTGATTGCTTCCGGTCCAGTAGCGGAGCTGGGGAACGGCGGGGCTGGGCAGAGAGGGTCCGATGAAGTGTGTGTAGGAAGGGACGGAGGGTTGGGCGGCCACTGGGCAGGAGAGACAGCGGCGAGGGCAGTGGTGATGGAGGGCGTTGAGGTGGCAGTAGTTGCCCAGTAGGGAACAGGCGATACCCGGCGTGTCCTCACATGCTTCTCCGACCACATCTGCAAAACACCAGCTCAATAATGAGATGTTCTTTCATTTTCCTTCCCATTCGTACGAAGTTTTTCTTTGCACAAAAGCGGCAAAAGAATGTTTCAGCTGAAAAGTTGCTTTGATTTTGTACATTTGCTCATCAATTGCAGAATTGGAGAGACAAGGAGAGACAAGAGGGCTTGTTGGGAAAGGCGGCGGGGTTGGAGAATAGGAGATGGATGTGGGCGTAGGGGATGCTGCATGTGCCGCACAAGGCCGGGCAGTACTCGAAAAGGCTCGGAATTGTGGCACAAAGGCGGCTGTTGTAGTCTGAGCATCGCAGTCGCCTGCTGTCGTAGCATTGCTGCACTACAAATCTCACTTTTTATTAGCTACGCAGCATCAAAGCTGATGCGTTTGATCAGTTGGAAATAGGGGAAGAGACTAAGGCAATTGTCGCAGGTGCGGCGGCATTGAAGAAGGTAGCGTCCCGGTTTGGCTTCGCAAAGGGCCCGAGTGCAGTCGGGGAATTCGTCCACGCACGGCTCCACTCCTCCAACTGTCCTCGTCGGCGTAGATTGCCGGAATTCCGCCTTGGATGGTGTCACCAGGGTACTCTGCTATCCAACAATTCTTTGCCTGGCTGACAAGCCAGTAATTCTTTATCATGCTACAATTGGTTACCATGAAATACCATCAGGCCATCACAAATATTGTTCAATCTACAGTAGCTCTTGGTTCCTGAAACATGAAAGGCTCAGATTGAAAGACTTATCTATGCAGTCATGTATTGATAACGAACAAGCGGCCTAGGCGTCGGTTGGGGCGACAATTGAAGAGGAGGCGATGGCTGTCTGAGACGTTTCTGTTCGGCGTTGGAGTCGGTGCTGAAGGCGCCGGCGACGTTGATAATGAGCTTCTGGGCCAGCTGAGCGGCAGGGAGAAGGTATCGCCAGAGGGTGGCGGGGTCGCCCAACTCCGCCGGGAGGGGAATGCGACGCGTCGTCGGCGCTGCCGTTGGATCCGCTCTCACCTCCACTGGCTCGCAGACCTCAATCCATCTTTTTGCTCCGGATGTTTTTGCGCGGCCGAAGGCCGCCTGCCGCGGAGGTCAGGGCAGTCAGAGCTCCGTAGGCCGGAGGGCATGGGTGCAGAGGCCCCGGAGCGTAGCCTAGCATGCGAAGCATGCTAGGCGAAGCGTAGGGGCCGTAGCACCCGTGCCCGGAGGCCGGAGGAGCTCTGGCGCCCTGCCCGAAGCGGCGGGCGGCCAAGGCCAGCTTAAGCAGTTACCCCATTTTTGCGTCCGTCTGTCCGCATATATATATATATATATATATATATATATATATCTGGTACCATCGGCAAGCCAAAAAAAAGTCTCTTTTCTCCCAAAATTGAAAATGCCCCGAGTCAAAAGTCAAAGAAATAAAACTTCTACTACTTGAATCTGCTGCTTGACAGTTGCATTTTGTTTTTGGCGCGCAGTTCAGAGGCTCTTTCCATGCGCGCCCAAAAACAAAATGCAGATGATGCAGCAGATTCAAGTAGTAGAAGTTTTATTTCTTTGACTTTTGACTCGGGGCATTTTCAATTTTGGGAGAAAAGAGACTTTTTTTTGGCTTGCCGATGGTACCAGATATTTCTTCTACTTTTAGTATTTAAATACACAAAAATAAAAATAAATGCTTATTAAGGATTCGAACCTGCCAGTTTCGCCCAGCTGTCCAATCGCTTAAACCACTACACCACTGGTGCATATGTCAACATAGCTTAACTTCAGATTTATCAATAATAAAATACCTGATGAGGCCCAAGGACCCGGGGAGGGGGGGGGGAAGAAATGAATACCTACTATCGTCCATTGAATAGATGCGGAGAAGAAGAAGGAGAAGAAGAAGAAGAAGGAGTTCGGACAATTGGTTTTGCATAATTTTCTCTTGTGTTCTGCCGTTTTTGGGCAAAATCTCGCGAGTTTTGGTCAATTTGATGATGCTCTTTCCAATGCAAAAAGAATCAGAACGAATGGACGTTTCTGTGAAGCACAAAATCCTTATCAATTTTAAGATCTAGCAATAACCCCTAAAACGTACACCTGGGTCGAAAAGAGGGGCTGGGCGCTGACACTCCGCTAACGCTCCGTTCGCGCCAGCCCAATATATATATATATATGTATATATATATATATATATATATATATATATATATATATATATATATATATATATATATATATATATATATATGTGTGTGTGTGGCATGCCCGTACTCCGCGGTTTTTCAACGAAATTGGCTGATTTTTTGCATGAAGGTCCGCCTAGGCGGTGCCTCGGGACCTTTTTTGGTGCTTGGCGTAATTTTTTGAATTTCGCCCAAAACTCAATTTTTTGATGTTTCAAAACACTAAAAATCGTAAATCACTGGTTTTTCCATGAAATTAGCTGAAATTTTGCAGGAAAGTTCGTCTTGGTGATGCCTTGGCACCATTATTAGGGCTTGGCGAAATTTTTCGATTTTCACCCAAAACTCAATTTTTTGATGTTTCAAAATGCGAAAAATCGTAAATCACTGGTTTTTCAATGAATTTTGTTGATTTTTGGCAGATACGTCCGTCAAAGTATTATCTTGAAGCTGGCAAGAGGAAATTTTGAAATATTTATTATTTATTGATTTATAGTCAAAAACCCAAAATCTTGATGTTTCAAAAATTTGAACAAGCATAAGTCCATGGTTTTTCAATAAAATTAGCTGATTTTTGGTATCTACGTCCATGAAAGTAATATCTTAAAGCTGGCAAAAGGAATTTTTGAAATAATTAGTATTTCTCGATTTATAGTTAAAAGCCAAAATCTTGATGTTTCAAAAATCGAAACATCTATAATTCATGGTTTTTTCACTGAAATCTTTTGAATTTTGGCATGCATTTTCATCTAGGTGGTGTCTTGAGGTAAGGCCGCGCATCTTGGCAACTGCCGAGAATACCTTGTTTTAATGTGCGGCTCCCACCCAGCTCAGGCATTCATGACAACTTTGGAGCACTGAGAACTCGGAGCCCATAAAACCGCCTTAGATCTAAGGAGCATCATATTTTGTCCCGCTAAAAATAGAGCACATGTTTTTAACTTGGCATTTGACAGTTTCAGTGGGAATGGGAAAGCAATGGGTACATAAGACAGCAAGATTATAATTGTGGGTTTACTGCTTAACCAGCCATATTTGCGAATCATCAGGCTTCCTTATTGCAATGCAGATGTTTTCAAGTCAAGTGTACATGTATATAATTCTAGGCTTGAGGATTTCTCCATTTTAAGGCCTAGGAGAAAAGCTAGGCGGGCATCATTAAGGAGCTATAATAGACTGGCCAGGCCTCTTTCCCACGCCTTGTGGCCTGCCATGCAAAAGAGGGCGTTAAAAAGGCTCCCTGCTGAGTGGAAGGAGTGCTGACCTTGCAAAGGAGCGGGCAGTAGTCGCGTATCTCCGGGTAGACGGCGCACTGAGCCTCTTTGAAGGAGTCGCAAGGGAACAAAGGAGAGTCGTTGCACCGCAACCCTCACAATTTTAGCCTTCCTAAACTCCATGAACTGCTATAGGCAAATTATTGTAAATTATTTTTAAGAGCTGAGGCCCAAAGTGTTTATAAATTATGAAGAATTGGCAGAAAATATTTGATGGTTGCAATGGATGATTGAAAAAGAAGGCACCATCGCAATTACGGCAGGTGCGTTTGCAGTGAGTGTAGGTGTAGCCGGGGAACATTTGGCAGTCTCGTTCAGAACAGTTCGTCACATCGTCCGCACACGTCCAATCCTAGCAATTCCAGCCCAGCTCATTCTAACTCCGAAAAAGTGTTTCATCCCAGTGGATTTTGAAACTAGATTTCAAAGAAAATTTAAGATTTCAACAGCCAAAATTTTAGATGGATGCCATGTACCAGCTACGTGAAAATATTCAATTTTTCTCATTCAGCACATCTTTACAAACAAAGTCACGCAACGAAGCGGCAAAAGGGTGAAACTGCTGAAATTGAGGTGAATAGAGTAGATTAGAGAAGCTTGAAGGGAACTTGAGGGCAGGAGAAGATGTAGGAGCATGCGAGGCTGGTGACGAGCTTGAGCATGGGGCTGTGTGGAGGTAGAGCTGAGAGGAGGGCTATAGAATGGGTGGCATGCTCCCTCCCTCCCTCCCACCTGGACCTCTCCAGAACCATCTCATATCGCCCGCTCACGTCATCCCCTCTTTCGTCCTCGTCTCTTTGCACCGGAGTCTGCTCCTCAAAGCCCCCCGTCTTCTCTTTCCCACCCCCCTTTCATTCCTCCCCGCCCTGACCTCCTTTTCATACACCCCACCGGCGCCACCCACATTGATTGCGGATCTCACAACACCCATCACCTACACTCATCCTATCCTCCACTTTATCCCCGGCATCTAACCTTCAGTCGCTAAAAATTGCAAGACTGAACAATACAAGCTGAGCAATTGTTACATTATTACTTAGATAAAAAAAATCATTTTCTGTTCACAGGTTGAATCGTTTTAGATCCGTTTTCTGACAACTTCGATCAATATTTTCCCTGGGCTTCGCAGAGTTTATTAATGATCGAAGAAGGCAAGATAGTTGTGCTTATTATTCCATGTTCATTAGCGCTGGCATCACATATTTATTGACAATAGTAGGTAGTCCTAGCGTCCATGTGGATGAAATGATTTTGCTTAGAAAAATATGGAATAAGTAAATAAGCATGCATGCAAAATAATTATTCGCACTCTGCTTCGGCATGCCGAAGAAATATGTTCATGCTTATATAATGTTTTTGGGGCATAGTAAAAGTGTTCTCAGTGGCGTTCGTTTCCCAATAACCACGTGACCCACTGAGTCAAGTGCTAAATGCAGCAATGGAATTGAAATTGCGAAATTCTCCGGTATTTCCATCAACTATCCATCAAGGATATTCCAATCGCTGCCTTTACTGCTTTCCGAGAGGAACGCATATTGATCCATTGCTCATTAACTTAGGTATGGCCCTGTCAAACGGCAAAACCTTGGCATGATTGGTTGGCAATGAAATGGGAACAGCGGCATCCTGAACCAGAACCATCATCCATCAGCGGAGTCCAGAAAGACGCCCAGTAGCACCCCAGGCCAACCGGCCAAGACACGTCAGGCACGGACATCCCCAATATCCGCCCTCTCCACCCCTCATCCTCTCTCCCTCCTCAGGCCCCCACAGCTTCCAAGGAACCCTGGCCAGCCTCCATTAACGAGGCCCCAGCGATCAGAAGTTGATCACTGATTGAAATCTAGTGACTGGAGCTGGGGAAGGAGGTGAAAAGTGAGAGGGAGCAGCGCTGCCTATCACTGACTCCCTCGCCTCCACCCTCCCAAGCCCAACGTACGCACTCACCCTGCCGCCTACTTACCACCCTCACAACTCCGCCAATATCCCATCTATCGAGCCCAAACTTGGCAACAGCCTTGAAGACATCTTTCCCAATCACTATGCCGAGCTAGAGACAGAAGCATGGCAGGGAAGCTGAGCTGAGGGAGGAGGAAGCAAATGGGATGAGGCAGGGTGGAGGCTGGACGCGCGTCCCCTCCTTAACTACACGCCGCCCAGGAAATCCTCTGTTTCTCCACAAATACCTGCTTTTATGGGCCCATATTTGGAGCAATGCTAGCTGAGGCTTCCGGGAAGAGCTGTGCCAAGTTTCGTTCCAATTCTTCAAGCGGTTGATGAATTAAAGGACAATTTCCATTTGAGTCTCGCTTGAGTACCGGAGGATTTCTGTGTATTCGCCGCTGTTCAAATGCGGATTTCAGGCGGAGTTTGTGATGAAAGTGCCCGCATGTTTGGGTGCATTGGAAAGCCTGAAGCCTTGGCTACCTGTCAATGGCGGGATTAGCAATGCTGGGCCATTCCCATCGAGCACTGATGACTTTTGTGAAGGACACTCTGTGTCAAATCTCGAACTGCCTTCCGTAATTGCTCTCCCATTCACTCAATTTTGCACATACGGCGACTATTTTTGGTGCACAGGTAGCCCAAAGCCTTGTGTACAGCCTCCAATCAAAAACAATGACAATTTCAAAGTGGTTGGGTAGCAAATGGGGGACAAACGAGAGTGAGTTTAAGCAAATGCGCGTGGCCCCTGAGCCGAATACACAGGCAGGGTGGGGAAAAGGCGACGGCTACAGCGAGGGTGCGCACCCAGTCTATAAAGACCCTCTCCCTCCGGCAGTCCACCTCACACACATCCTCAGCCACCTCGCCACCTTCAGCCTCTTCAGCTCATCCTCCTCAGCTCCTCCTCGCATCATGTCTGACGCCGCCGCTGCTCCCGCCCCCGCCGCCTCCCCGGCCAAGTCCCCCGCCAAGTCCCCGGCCAAGAAGGCCAAGGCTGCGGCGAAGAAGTCCAAGGCGGTGGCCAGCCACCCCACCTACTCGGCCATGATCAAGGCGGCCATCGGGGCCCTGAAGGAGCGCTCCGGCTCCTCCAAGGCCGCCATCCTCAAGTACATCGTCAGCCACTACAAGGTCGGCGACAACATCAAGGCCATCAACGCCCACCTCCGCCTCGCCATCCTCCGCGGCGTCGCCTCCGGCCAGCTCAAGCAGGTCAAGGGCACCGGCGCCTCCGGATCCTTCCGCCTCGCCGAGAAGGCCGCCGCCCCCAAGAAGGCCGCCGCCCCCAAGAAGACCGCCGTCGCCAAGAAGCCCAAGGCTGCCGGCCCTGCCAAGCCTAAAGGTACCAGCCTTTTTCCTTTCCTCTTCCACCCCTTCCTCATTTCGCCCTCCTTTCACGGAGCGAAGGGAAGAATGAATTGCAGCCAAGAAGAGCCCGGCGAAGAAGGCAGCGAAGAAGCCGGCGGCGAAGAAGTCCCCGGCCAAGAAGGCGGCGAAGAAGCCGGCGGCCGCCAAGAAGCCCAAGTCCCCCAAGAAGGCCTCCCCCTCCAAGAAGCCCGCCAAGTCCCCCAAGAAGACCTCCCCCAAGAAGAAGGTCGCCAAGAAATAAGCGCCCTCTCTTCCCTTCGCCTCCCTCCTACCTCTTTTGCCTCGACATTCCCATCTCAGGCCGCTCTCTTTTCAATCAATAACCCCACCCCACCCCAGCCCCCTTTTTCTATTGCTACCATCGGTTCCATTACTCCCGATGATGAGCCAGTGTAGATAGAGACTCGTTTCGCGATGCTTTAACCAAATAGCCTTTCTCGCCTCCCTTTATCTAGCGCCTCTAGCCATTGTTTCGTCTCCCAGCACCTCCCTGATCTCTGGTCCCGCAACTACTTCCACCTCTTCTCTGCCCTGGCCCTCCCCCACAATGCAGTCCAGAGTTCTCTGCTAGCCTTAGCGCCTTCCTTGCTGCGGATGTCGAGACAATGGAGGAGATGTAATGGTCATCTGTGAATACTTGTGCGCTCGCGCATAATTCGCTCTCTCTCTGGCTCACCTTGAGTCTCCTTGCCTCTTTCTTACTCTGCCTCCTCTTCCCGTGCTTCCCCTTGGGTCTATATATGTGCATACGGATTCTTGTCGATATCCAATCACTCACCTATTCCCATCTGCCACATGAAACACCCAACTCTGTCAAAACAACATTCAAACTGAAAGGGAAAGCATAGAGACAAAGATGGCCATGATTGGAAGGCTGCCAAAAGGAAGACTGAATCCGAAAACAAAGACGCCAGAAGGGCGGGGAAGGAAAGGGATGGGAGTGTGGAGGCCAATTTGAACAGGGGCGTCCCAAGGACGGCTGCTTGGCGGGAAGCCAGATTATGCCAGAGCCCAGGGGCGCGTGGGGTGATGGGAGAGTGTTTGAAAAATAGGGCGCGGGGGAGTATTTGGCGGTCCCTCATTCGAGGTCAACCGAGGGCCCAGCCACCCCTCTCTTCTGATGCACAGCCACCCCTCTCTTACCCCCGACCCCCCCTTTCCTGCTCTTGTTTGAGCTAGGGCAACCCGGCAGGTGGACAGCGGAGCAAAACAAAGCGCCCAATCTGCCTTTGCTCCACTCCTACTGTCTCAATCAATGCTCAACATTTGGATTAGGCATTTATAGCACATAGAAATCAATGCGAAGCTAAGTTGATGATTTTAGTTTTCAAACTTTGGATATATGCCGTTATATCATTAAAATCGTTTTCAATTAACCATGCACTTAGTAGGGAAAGTGATTGAGGATAATTGAGTGCTGGTCAAATAATAAAAAAAAATTCCTCTGCCCTGTTGCTAGGGTTATTATGTTTTTACCAATTTTATGCGAGCATTTAAAGTGTTTTTAACACGGAAATTAAGCAATTAACTGATCATTCAAGGAAAGATCTATCGCTGATTTTGCTTATTCCAACGTTGTATGGTTTTCTAAGACAGATAGTCTGGATAATTTTTTGGCAAATGCTTTCGGCTAATGCAAGGCTTTATAAACCAGCAAATGAAACCAACACCAGCAACAGAAACACAAATGCCAAAATCAAAAAAAAAAATTTTGAAAACTGGTATATTGCACTTGCACTTTATCCAGAACGATCAATATTGCACTTGATGCCAGTTTCTAAATTACAAACTCTAAATTCGCGGTTTTACGTTTAAACTTAAGAGCAAACCGACCATCGTTTCAGCCTAATGGATGCAATGGACGTTTGAGATGCTAATTGACGATGTTTCAAACTTGCTTGCAAATATTATTTTTCGTTAACTCGTCTTTAAAGTGCCGCAGAAAAAGGATATTTGTCAAAAAATAACGCCAATCAAGGAAAAGTTATCTCCAAGCTAACCCAAATGCTAGGGGGTTGCGGACAAAAGTGCCCATGGCTAAAAATGCCCAGGCTAAAAGTGCCCCGGCTAAAAGTGTCCAGGCTAAAAGTGCCCATGGCTAAAAGTGCCCAGGCTAAAAGTGCCCACGGCTAAAAGTGCCCAGGCTAAAAGTGCCCATATTGTGTTTTCATTTTCATGTATCAAATCAAGTGGAAAATATAGGAAGTTGTTTTCCAAAGATTGGGAGAGGTTTTTTCTACCAATGTTTCTGTATTTATAATGATGAAAACTTATAAAACCAGTTCCAATTTTGTGGGCACTTTTAGCCTGGGCACTTTTAGCCGTGGGCACTTTTAGCCATGGGCACTTTTAGCCGTGGGCACTTCTATTCTAGCCTGGGCACTTTTAGCCGGAGCACTTTTAGCCTGGGCACTTTTTGCCATGGGCACTTTTGTCCTACACCCAATGCTAGGTGCTTCAAAGTGCGAGGTAAATACAGAATGCGAACAAGTGTTTGCAGCCAATTAGGAGAAGTGTCCTTCAAATTCTGCCTTGTAAAAGTATCTTCTCATCTTCAGTAAACTCTCATATTTAAAGCAATAACATGCGAAACCTTAAAACAATGATTAAAAAAGTGCAAACATTGCTAATCTTCAGCTTAATTGGCTCCACTTCAGAAGGTTTCTTTTTTATTTATATTTATACATATATTTATACTAGAATCCTTGAACAACCGTTTTCGCTGCAGAAAACAATGCGACGCTACTGGAGAAGCGTAAGACCCAAACAAGTCTATCGTGCATAAATTTCTCTTTGCAGAAGTGGAAGAGTTTCTGCTTATCGAATCAGGCCTTCTAAATAACAGCAGAATAATAGGTTCAAATGAGCACAATCTAGTCAATTCCTATAGCCCAATTTCATGAAATGGAGAATGCAGGACAGACGAAAAAGGAAGCGCTGATGGAAATGCTGAATGCGGATCAAAGTTCCAACTGCAGCCATGCTGAGGCTTACGAGAAGCTAAGCAGGCTGATGGCGGAAGGAGGGCCAGGCATCAATGCTCCTCCAAACTTTCCTACTCGCGTCGCTGCTGCCCTCATCCTTGCACGCGTGACATCCTCTTATGAGAGTAGGCTCAGTAGGCCTTCTTTTGAACCCAAAACATCCTACTGCAAAACTTGTTTCTATTATTTTGCTTCAAGTTGGTACTGAATTGTTTAATGAACGTTACATATTTAACTGACTGCAAATTTGAAACAAAGAGGCATTAAAACCTCGTTTTTTAACACAAAATAGTTGAAAATTAAACTATAGTGTTTTTTATGGAAAAATTGTTTTTTATAACTATTTTATAAAAAATCTGAACGATTATCATTTTCCTATTCTCTGAATAGTTTTAGGTGCAAAAGCAAATGAGTTGGTAGGAGCAAAGATTCTGTTGGCTCAATAAATTAAGTTTTATCCAAGTTTAAGTGTAAAGATTCGAGTTTAATTTTATCCGAGTTTAAGTGTAATTTTATTAAATTGGGTTTTTTAGAGTTTTAAAAATCTCTTTTGGAGAAATTTAGTTTTAGCCCACTCTGTAATTAAAGAATTCTCCTACTCATCTGTTCTGACCAAAATTCTACGAATGGTTGAAAATGACAGCTTATCTGGTACTTTTGAGCAAAATTACGGAGAAAAGGCTATTTTTCCACTGAACATAGAGCTTTTCAGCCCTTTATACACTGCAATTTAATTCTTTGTTGTGGCTAAGCCTGAAAATACTCAAAAATCTGAAAAAAGATTGTTTTAGATCGGAAAAATCGACGAGAAAGATGGCGATGCCTTGTTCCACCTGGAGGTGTTTGCCTCTTGGAATGATGCTCGACTGGCTCTTCCTTGCCTTGGCTCAGCTAAGTGCCCCTCTCAGCTCATATCCGGGAAATGACAAGAGCGGTACAGGACAACAATTCCGGACGAGTTGATGCAGTTCGTGTGGCCGGGACCGCAGTTTGTGCTTCTCAATGCCATGGCCACCTACCCTCTCAATCATCCTGCCAGCTCTGCTCGTCTTGAGCTAGACTCTAAAGGTTCACGATTTGCCACTTCAAATCTGTGGTTCCATGTTCAATTGTCAAAAACATTTATTCCTGACATTCTGTCAAACGGGATTATTTAAATGTTTCAATTTAAGAGGTGCTTTTTGATAGGAGCACATGAATTTTTTTACCCCCTTTTTTTATGAACAAATCTGAATTTGCATACATTTTAATGTAACTCCATCAATTTTGGCCGATAAATATGATGAAATGGGTCCACAATAGGACCAAACGTGAAGGGAGGTTGAAATTTTGGCAAAATTGGAGTTTTAGGTACTTGCAGTCACATTAAGGCCAATGTCTCTAGTAGTTTTGGTAAAAGTATAGATATTATGGGTTTCAATCGAAAGCCTACAATCTAACAAAGATCATTCAGTTCTTTGTTTGGCCCAAAATGCACATTTGCATAGAATACGGCAATGAACTCCTCGAATTGCAAAAACTTGATTTTGCAAATTTTGTGAAAAATATGCGATTTTTAAAAATTTTTGTGGAAATTACATAATTTTAACTATCATATTCGTTTTTCTCATAAAATTTTGGTCTAGAAAACATTAAAAAATTTGAAATTGAAGGTGAGCCCAAATAATTTTTTTACTTTTCTTTGTCAGTTTCCAGATTTGGTCAAAGTTATTGATTTCAATGCTCTAAATCGATGGTCTGGCATCAAATTCCCCCAGATATATAATTCAAAATTTCAAACTTTTCAATGATTTTATCTGCCTAAATAAAAGTAAAAATATTTCTTTGGGCCCACCTTCCATTTCAAATTGTTTAATATTTCTAGACCAAAATTTTATGAGAAAAATGAATATGATAGCATAATTTTTGTAAAAATTTTGAGAAATAGCCTATTTTTAACAAAATTTGCAGAATCAAGTTTTTGCAATTCGAAAAGTTCATGGCTGGTTTCTCTGCATATGTACATTTTTGGGTAAAACAAAGAACTTAGTGATCTTCGTTAGATAGATTGTAAGCTTTCGATTGATACCCATAATACCTATCCTTTCACCGAAACTACTACAGAAATTGCCTTTCATGTGACAGCAAGTACCAAAAACGCAAATTTTGCCAATATGTTGACCCTGGTACTGTTGTTCTTCATGTTTGGTACTGTATTGAGCCCATTTCTGCATATTTTTCGCCCAAAATTCGTGGAGTTTCATAAAAATGTATGGAAATTCAGATTCTTTCATGAAAAGCGGGGTAAAAAATTCATGTTCACCCAATTCTTGCTCATTTCATAAAACGCGTCTTAAGACAGTTGAATATTAGCTTTTCGTAAATTTGCAAGACATTTGAGCCAGCTTTGTTTGTTCAGCAATGAGTTTGAGTTTTTGAGGCAACGTAAAAACGGGAGTTGCCTTTACGGCAGAGGTTCCCTGCCTTGGCGACTACCGCAACTGGCCATTTGACATCTTCATATGTCAGTCCAGCATTTCAAAGACGTTGAAGCTTGTGTTAATCATCGGTGAAATGAGCAGGTGAATTGTTTGTGACTCACCGCGAGCCAAGAAGCCAACTATGGGTGGACTGGTTGAATGGAAGCGTTCTGATCGTTCCAGTCTGGTTCACCGTCACAAATTACAACCTCCTTGACGTCGTCTACTCCTTCAGACTCATCGGCCAAGGGCTACCTAGTGAGGAAGCCCTGGTTCCACTTCCCACTCTCAGCTCCTACCCCCCAGCCAGCAATGAAAATTGATGGAATGGATATGGATTACTTTTTTATTGAAAAGGCCCCAACTATTCGCCATTGCTGCGCAGTGTTTACCCTGTTTTGAAAGTAAACAAGCAGCAGATTCGATTGGGCGACGCGCCATCGTGGTGGGTGTTCGTTGGACTGGAGAGGAAATGGATAGGGATCGTTATGGGGTTTCATCTCCAGCATGTGATCATCTTCAGCGTTGCCTGGGGCTCTCTATGGCTCAGCCCCCCGCCCGAGACCATACGCCTCAACATTCGTTGCTCAACATGGCTCAAACTCCGTCACTTCAACCGATTGAAGTTTGAAGTGTTATCGACACTGTTGGTGATGGTGGTGTCCACTACGTCGATGTCAAAGTCTATGCCACAGACTGGATACACTAAGGCCGTGGACGTATGGCTTATGGTTCACGTCGCCCTCATACTTATCCTCATCATCTTCTTCATATTTCTTTTCCAACTTCACCAAAAGGTTTTTTTTCAAACTCGCTTTGCAAATCAGCGAAATGTGGGCAGAAAAAGATTTATTTTAGGCGAAAATAGAGAAAAAGAAGAGCGGCAAATCTAATCGCAAATTGTCCATCTCCGAGACATCCCGTCAGTCTTTGGCCAAGCGTAAAGGCGCCAAGTATAGATTTATACTGAGCAGGACTATTTGCAGTGGCCTTGCCAGACTCTTTGTCTGCCGGTAATTCTCAGAGCCTCTGTGAAGAGAATTTGACACTGCGTTGGCAACAACTAGACGTCATCGTCAAGTTCTCACGTTGTCTAGGGTCATGAATGGAGGAAATGTGATGGGGGTGTGAAGGTGGGTAATTGCGTTGGTGTACGTGGCGCTGGTGACTGGCTACTTCGTCTGGTGCGCTCACATCTACAACTCCCCCATCATACAAAAGAGAGTAGGGCATAACTGGGATAATTAGTGCTCCTATTTCTGATCTATATTAACCTGTCATATTAACCTTTCTGGTTCTTGAATGTATACAAGTTTAATCTAATCAAATTTGAATCAATCTTCTCTGCAATCAATCTGTGTAATTTTAGGGTGCATAAAAGATTTCGCCTGTTTGTGCTTTCCCTACATAAAATTTTCTTTTTTGCAGAAAATAAATAAAAAATAGCTAAGCAGTAAAGTTCATTTCGTCCAATCAAGGTTCGTTATACTGAAGCATGATATAGTTCTATTGTGCTATTTTATCGCGGAACTATGCATTGAAGTTCGTACGTTTATAATTATATTAGGTTTTTGAACAGTTCATTTTATTTTGTCAATGCTTAGACTAAACGATTTGCCCAAATGATATCAAATTAGGTTTTTGTTTTTGTTGCCGCATATTTAGTTTTTTAATTTTTATTTGCGCCAAAACTGAACATTTACTGAATTCACGATAGAAAAATGATATGGCTATTACGGAAATATGAATTACAACGGCTCGAATTGCTCTATACATAATTTTAAAGCTAACAGGCAGCGATGCTCAAATGATGTTGCAAGCATCACAGCAGTCTCTTCAGTCAAAGTAGTCAAAGCTAATAACACAAGTCTCAGCTATGTCTCAGACAAAAAATCTTCTGCCTAATCTTTTAAAGCTGCTTAACTTTGATCTGTGAAGAAGAAAACCTGCTGCTTTTTGCACAAATATCAATCCGAAACGACAAATCGGGGGACGCGAACGGAAAAGACAGCAAAAAACTGCGTCCCGTGCATGACCGTAGGACAGATGGGGTTGGTTCGGGGCAGGACGCGGGCGCTCCTTGGCAACGAGGAGGAGGCTGGGCCCCTTTTCCGCGCAAGTAATGAGGGCTGGGGCAGGAGGGGAGCAAAAGGGGGCTGGAGGACGGGGCAGGGCGAGTCTAGAGCTACTTCAGGGCTTAGGCGCGGCTGGCTGTATGTGTGTGTGTGTGTGTGCTGGTGCTTCTAATGGGGAAGGGGGGGCTTTCTTTGGCTGCTCTTCCTCCCTCCAGGGGCTGCAAGGGGGCAAGGGAGCAAGCCTTCCTCCTCCTGCCTTTTCCAGCCACACACACACACTCCCCCTTCCACTCACGCCCTACCTCCAGCTATGTTTGTGCCGCACCCAAGCCCCGCACACACCCACGCGCTTTTCTATCGTCTTATAACCGCCTCTCCGCTTTGGGGTCTCCCTTCCCACGGCTCCCCCCTCCATCATGTGACCCACTGGACAATTGAGGAGGAACAGGGAGGGCTGAATCTGGTTACTCCTTAGTGCCAGGTGACTGACTGGTGCGCTTAGTCTATTCTGCTCCTCCTCCTCTTTTTCACGCGTCTCCATAGCTTCCGGGTGGACTTGTTTTTAGGCCAATTTTTACGAGGCACCTAGATTTCTAACAGCATATTTTTTCTCCAAAAAATATTTAAAAACTACACACTCTATCCGAACCAACATTTTCTATTAATCAATTTATTTATCTAAGCTTTTAGCGATGTGCATCCACTCCAAAGTAGGCCTTTTCCTATTCCTTGTTACAAGAAAGGAGACTGGTGGGCAATGGTTGGGATGGTTTGAGGCGTGTAAGTGTATGCTGATGCTGGAGTGGAGTTCGAGCAGTTCCTCGTCAGTGTCGTCCGGACTGACGGTGTCCTCCGGCTCGCAGGAGCCTCTGCCCGCCATGCGGAAGAACGCCTCCGGACCCAACCTCCGCTCCCCCGACACCGCCACCCTCGCCCCACCCACACACCTCCTTCACTCTCGCCGACGCCCTTCCCCCATCTTTCGCCGTCTGCGCAGGGCTCCCCTGGCCTACGCCGAGGATGACTCTGTCCTCGGAGCACTCAAGGTTTGTCTCTGCACCAGCCACAATATCAAATTGTTTTTACGCATTGGATTGATGGAAATTGAATCTTTTATGCTTCATGGGGTAAATTTGAAGTTATCACAGGAATTGAAACAAAATCCTGCTCCTTTAAAACATTTCTTATTTAACTGAAATCCTGATATTGTTGACAAACTTCTATTTTAATAATTTTTGTTTTTATCCTTTCAGCTTTTTAATCATTTCAACTTTCATGGCAAGCAAGTAGAGAGTTTTGCTATGCCGATTGAATAAAATTGTCTGCGTCATTTTTTGGCCTCGTCGTAAACTATATCGCGAAAAAACTATTCCGCACAAGCACCTGGCATTTCATGTGGGAAAACTGGGCTCCGATTTCACGGACCACCCAGCTTTGTAAATTGACACTGGCTCTTTTTCGCCAATCTCCCTCTGATTCCCGCTACGGTGACGTCGACAGCGCTTAGCTTAAATCCTGTCCTGCTCCACCAAAAATTACAGTGCAATTTACCGTCTATCCAATTTCTGCTCACGCGTCAAACTATTTCTTCGAAACATATTGCCATACTTACTAATGCTCGTGGAAAGTTTAAGCTTATGACAAAGACTTTATAATTATACTTTTGAACTGTGTGTTTAAGAAAGGTCAGCTACGAACAGCTGATGTATTAGCCTCATTTTGCCTTTAGGCTTCTCTAGCACCTGTTCCCCGTCCGAATATATTCTTATCTTGTTATCTTGTTATCCATTATAATGTTTTGGCTCGTTGTAATCGAGGATCACTCTCTTAGCTTCGAAATTTACCAAAATAATTTTACAAAAATTCCAAGAAATTCGATTCCCTGCTGGCAAAATAAAATTGGTTCCGCAAGCGCTTGCAAAAATGGGTGCATTGAAGGACATGGATATCGGAGAGCCGCCTTCAACTGCGTCCCTGGGCTCTGAGCCGCCGCCTCCACCGGTGCGGACGAAGGGGGGCGGACGGTTTCGTCGTCTTCGCCTTCCGCCGCCGCTTCGTCTGGCCCGAAAGAAAGCCTCTTGCCCCTCCCTCAACAACGCCACCCAGCCTCACTCCGCCTCTGCCACCTCCAACAACGCATTCGCCTTCAACATCATCCGAAACCCTATTCACCCTTCGCCTCCTCAAGGTACGCCTGCCTCTCTGCTAAAGGCTCCTGGGAATCCAGGAATTTTAAAGTATTGACACACTCTTGCCAGTCTTATGGGCCCCTCTTTACAGTGCCGCAACGTCATTCTACGTCAGGCAGCATGGGATCACTCAGCATGCCGCCAAGAGGAAGCAATTAAAAGGCGGGGTCTATTTTAAGAAGGAATAGCCGTGAGCCATGCTTTCCCAGAAACCAAGGCAGGGGTAGAGATGCAAGAGGGTGGCATTGAGGGACTGTTGGAGGAGCTAATTAGCAGCAGGACTGGCCTGGTGGAATTCGTTAAGCCTTGACAAGCTGTTGTCGGCAATGAGGCGAGTCCAAATTGACTCCTCAGTCCTCGCATTCCCCAACTGTCCACGGCTGATTGCTTGCCGGCCAGCAACACTTGATTAAACGCCAACTTCTACAGCTTATAGAAGAAGCAAAATTTTGAACAAGGTTTACTAAGGAGGAGATTGAGCTGGGCTTTTCAGGAAGCTAATAATGTTGACATGACAACAGATGACTTCCATTTTTAGGTTTTAGTTGAAAAGCCGAAATTGGTTTTCTTCTGTTAAAATTATTAGCGCGCCATTTGAAAACTTTAGCGCCCCAGCGAGAAAGTAAGCTTTTAGATTATCTTGGGTCCTTTATTAAGCCTTTATTTCAATATCCCAAAATCCTAAGACAAGACATCAAAATCGCATCGCTTTCGAGTGGCAGGGTATTCAGTAGATGAAGCGTGCGGAATCAAGCAGAGAAGACATTTGGGAGGCTCTTCTTTCCACCTGCTGAGCGTTTGGCGGTGGAAAAGCGGCCAAATTAATGGGGAGATAATGGAAAGGAAATGGGAAGAGGTGAAAAAGGTGAGGGGAAGAGGAAAGGGAGGGGTGTAGGGTGTAAAAAGGCCTAGGAGGTAGAAGTGATGGGTAGAGGGGGTAGAAAGAGAGAGAGGGGAAGAGCAGACGGCTCCTCCTGTTTTCGGAAGGCGGGAAAGGCCGTTGCAATGTGATTAGCTGGCGGAAGGAATCTCGAAGGCTCTTTTATCTGCCCCAACAACCGGCCCTAAGAACCTCCTGACGTCACCATTCTCCTCCTCCTCCACCTCGCATCTGGCCAAATACCAAGCCTTGCAATAAACAAAATGACGCACAGAGGACGGAAAAGGAGGGCCGCTGGAATAAAAGTGAGACAATTCCGTTTGAGAAGGGCAGTGCAATCAGAAGCGGCAAAGCATGGACGAAGCTTGGCAAGACTTGCTTCACATTCGTAATGTACCCTTGATACAATTCATCGACCCAAACTTTCATGACGGCTCTAATTTCAACTATCGCTCAAATGTTGAACAAGCAAAGTAAATCATTGGTAGTTTTGAAAGCTTTGTTCTTTGAATACAATTTTAAGGACTAAGAAGTGTAGAAGTGTGAAATCGCATAGGATGCAGGTGGAGCGGAGAATGAAGCGGAGTTGCGGAGTCGCAAGTGGAGCATACCTCGGCGACATTTCCTACTGCGCGAAACGACAGCAGCAGTTTGTCGTCTGCACCATCCGCACACCGTCATCGGCAAGCTTAGCTCCTCCAAACTTCTTCGCCGCTGGGAAGTCCACACTCTGCGTCTCGGCACTGCCTGTATCTCCTCCAACACTGTTAGCGACAAGCTCCCACTCATAAAATAGTGAGAAGCCTGGTTCCTGGAGTAAGAATGATACGGCATATCTGTCAAGAAAGACTGCTAAATGTTCATCCTTTTGGAAGAGACGTGGTCTCAAATAGAACATGTTTCTAAATTTTAAGCATCAATTTAGTAAACTCGCAAACCTAACCTTTCTTACAGCAATATTTTTTCGACAAGTATATGGCGCAAAGCGCAATAGGTGACCGCGGAGCGCTTGCACCTTCACAAGTAGCAAAATCCTAATTTTAAGGAAAATTTCTGCTGTGAATGTGAACATTGCATCTCAAAAGGAAAAATATGTGGTTTCTCAACCATTTTCAAAAGTAAGCACAGATTTAGAATCGGTATATATGACTTGTGAACAAAAAAACTCAAGTGTTCTGTTCAATTATCAGCCGTTCAGCTGCTACTAATTATTGATGCTATTGTCATGTGTGAAAGTTTGTCAATCAAGAGGGCAAGTATGTGGTTTCTCAACCATTTTCAAAAGTAAGCACAGATTTGGAATCGTTATATAAGACTTGTGAACAAAAAAACTCAAGTGTTCAGTTCAATTATCAGCCGTTCAGCTGCTACTAATTATTGATGCTATTGTCATGCATGAAAGTTTGTCACTCAAGAGGGCAAGTCTGTGGTTTCTCAACCATTTTCAAAAGTAAGCACAGATTTGGAATCGTTATATACGACTTGTGAACAAAAAAACTCAAGTTGTCTGTGCAATTCTCAAGATTACAGGTGCTACAGCGCAAAAACTGTATATTGCAATGTTTAAACCTTTCTACCCAAAAAAGTAATGTTTCAAATGCTCGGAAACCGGTTCCACCCCTCCAGATCTTCCTAAAATAGCATTACCTTTCAGGAAAAAAAAAGTTTGTCAAGATCCGTTGAGAATTCGCCCGTGGACAGCATTTCCAGAAATATATATATACATATATATGAGGACAAAAGTTGAGTAACCTCTATAGACCGCGGAGCGGCCCTTCGGGTCGCTCCGCGGTCAAAAATTACTGCCCCATGACATAACTGATTCTGAAAAAAACGATATTATCCGAGAATAAATCGCAGAATTTTATGCTTACACTCTTTAGTGAAGTGTGCGTTGAATTTGAGGCATTTGGGGCAATGGAGTACCCGGTGGACTACGCGGAAATCGAGGATGTGGTGGCGATGCCAAACCTGGAGGCTGCCGAGAAATTCTGCCTCCGAATCGGCCTGCCCGACGGATCCCTTCTCATTCAGGTTCCTTCATTCCTTCACAACATCTCCTCCTCGAATGGGCAGATGATCCTTGCAGACGAAAGCCTTGTCCATGCGCCGTGAGTGGGAAGCAACGCTGCTGTGGCGGAGAGAGCTGCGGAGATCCCGCGGCCTGCTGCTCAGCTCTGGCAGACCAGAGATCATCCTGAAAGAGGCCAAGACCATCGTGGAGCTGGCTGCTGACTGCGGCATCCAAGACGAGGCTGTCTACCTGGAGCCTGTCCAGATCATCACCTCCGTCCTTCAGCAGGTATCTTCCTCTTTTTCTCTGCTTCAACCTGCGGAGAGAGCTGCGGAGATCCCGCGGCCTGCTGCTCAGCTCTGGCAGACCAGAGATCATCCTGAAAGAGGCCAAGACCATCGTGGAGCTGGCTGCTGACTGCGGCATCCAAGACGAGGCTGTCTACCTGGAGCCTGTCCAGATCATCACCTCCGTCCTTCAGCAGGTATCTTCCTCTTTTTCTCTGCTTCAACCTGCGGAGAGAGCTGCGGAGATCCCGCGGCCTGCTGCTCAGCTCTGGCAGACCAGAGATCATCCTGAAAGAGGCCAAGACCATCGTGGAGCTGGCTGCTGACTGCGGCATCCAAGACGAGGCTGTCTACCTGGAGCCTGTCCAGATCATCACCTCCGTCCTTCAGCAGGTATCTTCCTCTTTTTCTCTGCTTCAACCTGCGGAGAGAGCTGCGGAGATCCCGCGGCCTGCTGCTCAGCTCTGGCAGACCAGAGATCATCCTGAAAGAGGCCAAGACCATCGTGGAGCTGGCTGCTGACTGCGGCATCCAAGACGAGGCTGTCTACCTGGAGCCTGTCCAGATCATCACCTCCGTCCTTCAGCAGGTATCTTCCTCTTTTTCTCTGCTTCAACCTGCGGAGAGAGCTGCGGAGATCCCGCGGCCTGCTGCTCAGCTCTGGCAGACCAGAGATCATCCTGAAAGAGGCCAAGACCATCGTGGAGCTGGCTGCTGACTGCGGCATCCAAGACGAGGCTGTCTACCTGGAGCCTGTCCAGATCATCACCTCCGTCCTTCAGCAGGTATCTTCCTCTTTTTCTCTGCTTCAACCTGCGGAGAGAGCTGCGGAGATCCCGCGGCCTGCTGCTCAGCTCTGGCAGACCAGAGATCATCCTGAAAGAGGCCAAGACCATCGTGGAGCTGGCTGCTGACTGCGGCATCCAAGACGAGGCTGTCTACCTGGAGCCTGTCCAGATCATCACCTCCGTCCTTCAGCAGGTATCTTCCTCTTTTTCTCTGCTTCAACCTGCGGAGAGAGCTGCGGAGATCCCGCGGCCTGCTGCTCAGCTCTGGCAGACCAGAGATCATCCTGAAAGAGGCCAAGACCATCGTGGAGCTGGCTGCTGACTGCGGCATCCAAGACGAGGCTGTCTACCTGGAGCCTGTCCAGATCATCACCTCCGTCCTTCAGCAGGTATCTTCCTCTTTTTCTCTGCTTCAACCTGCGGAGAGAGCTGCGGAGATCCCGCGGCCTGCTGCTCAGCTCTGGCAGACCAGAGATCATCCTGAAAGAGGCCAAGACCATCGTGGAGCTGGCTGCTGACTGCGGCATCCAAGACGAGGCTGTCTACCTGGAGCCTGTCCAGATCATCACCTCCGTCCTTCAGCAGGTATCTTCCTCTTTTTCTCTGCTTCAACCTGCGGAGAGAGCTGCGGAGATCCCGCGGCCTGCTGCTCAGCTCTGGCAGACCAGAGATCATCCTGAAAGAGGCCAAGACCATCGTGGAACTGGCTGCTGACTGCGGCATCCAAGACGAGGCTGTCTACCTGGAGCCTGTCCAGATCATCACCTCCGTCCTTCAGCAGGTATCTTCCTCTTTTTCCCTTTTTCAACCTCTGCATCATTCATTGCCCCAATGCTGTTCCGATCTCCAGGTTGCTGACGAGAAGCAAAGAATGGTTTCGTAGGTATACACAGGCGTGCATTGTCGAAGCCTACTGGAGCCTTTGATAATCTGCGTGGCGCCGTTGTTGGAAACCGTGGCTGCTGTGGCCGAGATTGCACCGCTGCTAAGCCGAGTTATCAACTACACCATGCCTTGTTTTCGTTGGAAAACGTTTTAATGGGATTGCAGTACTGTGAGGAGAACCCGCGATCCAGACTCATCGATGAAGTTGTCACGAAAATCGCTCACCATGCGCTGAAAAAGAACATGGTATTTTCAGCTTTTTGATTTCATTGGAATGGGGATGAGCGTGACTATGCGAAACAAACTTTTAGCACCCGTTTTTATTTATCAGAAAATGTGAGATCATTATGGCGTCTCAATGCTTCATCTTTTCCTCAACAATCAGTAGGGCGAAGCAGAGATTCTGGAATATTTTTGACAGTCTGAAAATGTTGGCCAACACATATGTCTTTGCTCTCCCCATTTAAAAATAGTCCATCAATTGCGAGGATGAACCCCCAATGAAGTTCAATCTCCAGTCAAACAAGGATTCAATTGAAGGACTTCGGGAAGTACCCAGCGGTGCGAACTCTGATCCAACAGTTCCTGCTGGCCCTGTGCGGGAAGAACGAGGGGCGGGCGCATTTGGCCGATTTCGTGGCCGCCGTCCACGGCGTCGGCCTCGCCTGCCCTCATCCACGCGTCCTCCCCAACCTCGTCTCCGCCGCCCTCGCCGGCATCCAGGTTCCAACCTACCCCCTGCTGCCTCCACCTGAAAGCTTCTCTCATCCCCTAG